>VDFB02291999.1:0-43923 GCA_007258455.2 Sequoia sempervirens
TTTATGGAGTGGTTTTTCTCCCTATGACGAAACCGTGAGGTTTTGGAGGGTTTCCCACTCGGCACAAATTTGGTGTCTCTTCATTTTGTGAGTTATCATTACTTTATGTTCATGGTGAATGTTTACATTTTTCAGCATAGTTTGAATATATTCAGTTATGGATTGTTAATTGCAAGAATTGTAATCAGTTTTGAAATAAGTTAATAAGGTTCTGATTCACCCCCCTCTCAGAACCTTGGTACTTCCAACAAGTGGTATCAGAGCGTAGGATTCTCTTTAGGAATTGATCCCGGGATATTGGAAGTTATGGCTCAGTCTGAAGGAGCTTTCCTTAATAGGGCACCTTTATTTGATGGAAATGATTATGTTTTCTGGAAAGTTAAAATGGAAGCATTTATACATTCCCTAGATGTAAGGATGTGGGATGTAGTAACAACAAAATACACTGTTCCAGTGTCAGTCCCTACTGATGCTAATGAGAAACTAAAATTTGAGTTGGATAAGAAGGCTAGATATGCTCTTCTCTATGGTCTTACTAGAGATGTCTTTGCCAAAGTCATTTATTGCAAATCTGCAAATGATATATGGGTAAAACTTGAAACTATCTATCAAGGAGATGACAAAGTAAAAGAGTCTAAATTGATTACTCTTAAAACTCAGTTTGACAATCTGAAAATGAGTGAGGATGAAACCATTGCTGCATATTTTTTAAGAGTTGAGGAAGTTGTGAATGCCAGGAAGGGTCTAGGTGAAGACATAGAAGAACATGATGTTGTTTCAAAGGTCATTAGGTCAGTACTACCTAAATTTGAAACAAAAATTTCTACATTAGAAGAAAAGAAAAGTTTTTCAAAAATGACTTTACATCAACTTCAAGGAACTCTAACTGCATATGAAATGAGAATTAGCAATCAAGCTAGTTCTTCATCAAAAGAATCAGCCTTTAAGGCTGAAAAGAATGATGAGAGTGATTCAGATCTAACTGATGCTTTAGAAGCATTACTGGTTAAAAGAATGAGAAAGAAATATAAAGGCAAACCTAAATGCTTCAGCTGCGGTCAATTAGGACACTTTGCTGCTAGATGCCCAAATATTGAATTTGACGATTGTGATGAGAAATCTGAGAAGTTTTCTAGAAAGAAGCCTTGGAATCAGAATAAAAGATTTAAGGATTTCAAAAAGAAAAGTCTTCTTTCAAAAGAAGATTCAAATGAAGAATCCAGTGATGCAGATGAAGAAGGGGAAAAGTTGTTCATGGCTGAAATAATACATACTCCTAAATCTGAATCAAATGAGCCTGAATCCTCATCTGATTTAGATATAGAAGTAGATCTTGAAGAAGAACTTCTAAAATCCCTGCAAGAAATTAAAAGGTTAAAAAGGTCAGTTGCAAATCATGAGACTGAAAATCAAAAACTTCAAGATGAGTTAATAAAAGCAAATTTAATTATAGAAAGTCAAAAACTCTTACTTGAAGAAAAGGATAAAAAACTGAACATCTTGCAATGTTCATCTGAAGAATCTACTAGTCAGAAAACAAAGTTTTTTTTCAATGGATATTGTTTCAACTGTAATATTTTTGGGCACAAAGCAATCTTTTGTAAAAATAGCACTAGTCAAGGCAAAAGAAAAGTTATTAGATGTTTCAAATGTTTTTACTATGGTCATTATGCAAATAAGTGTAAATTAAATTTGAGACCTAAACAAATATGGAAACGAGTAAGGACAAATGAAAAGTCCTTAATCGTTGAAACAACCTTATTTGCTCAGAAATCTACAACATGGGTATTGGATAGTGGCTGCTCTCACCATATGACTGGATGCAAGAACAAATTCAAAACCTTAGAAAACTTTGATGGAGGATTTGTATGTTTTGGTGATAACTCAGGAGCTTATATAACAGGAAAAGGCTCAATAATATTAAACAATGATACACCAATACATGATGTATACTTTGTTGAAGGGTTGAAACATAACCTTTTAAGTGTCAGTCGGATATGTGATAATGGATACTCTATCTCTTTTAATGCAAAAGAATGTTATATTAAAAATGGGAAAGATAGAGTCATTGCCAGTGGGTTAAGAACAAATGGTAATCTGTATAATCTGATAGATTCAACTATTCAAGAAACTTCTTTGGTCAATACCTACTTTATGAGTCAAGTGGAAGAAAATTGGCTATGGCACAAAAGACTGGGACATTTGAACTTTGATAATCTTGCTAGAATCAGCAAGAACAAAAAGGTCAGGGGACTACCACAAATAACTAAACCTACAACTATTTGTGAAGAGTGTATTAAAGGAAAGCAAACAAGAGTTTCTTTTAAAACAAAAGAATATTTGTCAAATAGACCACTTGAACTAGTACATACTGATTTATGTGGTCCAACCAAAACAGCCTCATTAAATGATGAAAGATATTTCATGCTGTTCATAGATGATTATTCAAGAATGGTTTGGGTAACATTTCTGAAACATAAATCAGAAGCCTTTGAACGTTTCAAAATTTTTAGAAAGATGGTAGAAAGAGAAACTGATTTAAAACTGAAATGCTTAAGATCAGATAGGGGAGGAGAGTTCACTTCTCAAGAATTTATTGAGTATTGTGAAAAACGAGGTATAAAAAGACAATAGGGCATGTGCGGATCATGGCATAAAACAAGCCCTTAAGTGGCAAAAATCGTAAAATCAAAGTACAAGTAACTTGACGTGAAATATTTGAATAAATTTTATCTATTATTTCCCAAAATATGTAAGAATATAATTTGTGTAGAAAATTGAATGTAGTTCCTAAACTACTAGGTTTATATAAAAAAAAATTCTATTTGGGAAAATTTGAAATTTCAATGCAGTAGTACTTAAATTTCAGGGAAAAAATAAGAAGTAGGTGTCCGTCTGACCACCCTAACCATAATAAAATGATAATATTTTTTGTAAGATTTTATATAAGTAGAGGACCTTAAGGTCTGGATGTGATGCATATTTTTTGCAATTTTTTCCAAGTAAATAATTAATTTGCGAATTTTGCCAACTTTGTAAAATATAAAAACTCATCCGTCTCACCACCTTAACTTGGCAGAAAATCTGTACCAATTTTTTCTTGGTAAATCCTATAGTATGTGCTATAGAATGTGACGCATGTTTTATCCATGATACCTGAAAGTTATAGATAGTTTTTCTCTAACTAACCTATCGATCGACTTTATTCGAATTAATAGAAATGAATACAATTATTTATTAAATCCAAATTAAATCATAATTTATATTTTGGAAAAGTCGAATAATCCTCTAAAACCCTCTTTCGCCCATTAATTTTAAAGAAAAAGTCACAGCCACATACCCACAAATATTGCCACTTTTTGGCATACCATGATCCTCAAGACATACCCAATAATTTCATCGTATTAGGACACCACAGCAAAATGGTGTTGTAGAGAGAAAAAATAGAACTATCAAGGAAATGGCCAGGACCATGTTGAATGAAGCAAAGTTGCTTGACAAGTTCTGGAAAGAAGCTGTTCATACAGCTGTCTATATCTTAAATAGAGCACAAATCAGAATTAGAATAGCTTATACTCCATATGAATTATGGTATGGGAAAACAGCAAATGTCAAGAACTTTAAAATATTTGGTTGCAAATGTTTTATCAGAAAGAATGATGATTCTCTAGAAAACTTTAACTCAAGGTCTGATGAAGGGATTTTTCTTGGGTACTCTACACATAGCAAAGCATATAAATGCTATAATAAAAGGCTGAACAAAATTGTAGAAGCTATAAATGTCATGTTTGATGAAACATCTGTATGCTGTAATGACAAAGAAGAACATGAAGGTTTATCCTTTCAAAAGTCAGAAAGTTTACATAATGAGAATTGTGAAAATGATAAAGTTGAAACTGATGATGAAGATGAACTTGCAGGAAATTGTTCCAATCCTAAAATAACTAGTGATGGATCAAAGTTAAAAACATCTTCTAGAATAATAGCTAAGAGACATCCTGAGTCTCAAGTTATTGGAGATATTGATAAAGGAATTTTAACTAGAAGGAAAGCCAAAATAGGAGAACAAGTAAATATTGCTGAACAATTTTGTTTGATAGCAGATTTTGAACCAAAGAATGTAACTGAAGCCCTATCAAATCCCAGTTGGCAAAATGCTATGCAGGATGAAATAAATCAGATAGAGAAAAACAAGACTTGGGAACTTGTTCCCAGGCCTAATGATAAAAATGTTATTGGTGGAAAATGGATATTCCGCAATAAACTGAATGAGGAAGGGGAAGTGATCAGGAATAAAGCCAGGTTTGTTTGCAAAGGATATGCACAACAAGAAGGAATTGATTTTGGTGAAACCTTTGCACCAGTTGCAAGGATGGAATCAATCAGAATCTTTCTTGCATATGCCACTCATAAAAATTTCACTATTTACCAAATGGATGTCAAAACTGCCTTCTTAAATGGGTACCTTGAGGAGGAAGTTTATATGGAACAGCCAGAAGGTTTCGAATCTTCTGACAAGCCTGATTATGTTCTTCGTCTCAAAAAGGCCTTGTATGGTTTAAAACAAGCTCCTCGAGCTTGGTATTCCAGATTGGATAAACATCTAATTGCAAATGGATTCATTAAAGGAAATGTGGACAGCACATTGTATACAAAAATGGACAATGAAAATTTATTGGCTGTTGAAATATATGTAGATGATATTATTTTTGGTTCTACTAATGATCATTTAGCACAAACTTTTTCAGGAATCATGGAATCTGAATTTGAGATGTCTATGCTAGGACCTTTGACATTTTTCTTGGGAATTCAAGTCTCTCAGCTTGAACATGGTTTGTTTATCTCTCAGCTGAAATATGCTAAGGAAATGCTTAAAAGGTTTCAAATGGATACTTGTAATCCAATTGGCACACCAATGGAAACTGGATGTAAGTTGATGAAAATTGATGAATCTCCTCTTGTTGATCAAAGGGAGTATCGGTCTATGATAGGGAGTCTTTTATATCTTACTGCTTCTAGACCAGATATAATGCACTTTGTATGTCAAGTTGCTAGATATCAAGCAGCTCCTCGTCAATCTCATCTCAATGCTGTTCACCGTATCTTTAAATACTTACAAGGTACTTTGGATTATGGTTTGTGGTATCCCAAAAATGATGATTTTACTCTGATTGGTTATACAAATGCTGATTGGGGTGGATGTAAAGATGATCAACGAAGTACTAGTGGTGTTGCATTCTTCTTAGGTGATCGGTTAGTTGCTTGGCACAGTAAAAAACAAGAATGTGTCACTATTTCTACTGTTGAATCTGAAATTATTGCTGCAACAGCATGTTGTACTCAGTTACTTTGGATGTCTTATCAGCTTTCAGATTTGGGTATTCATGTTCAAAAACCTATGAAGATCCTTTGTGACAATACTAGTGTTATCCAGATTTCTAAAAACCCTGTTATGCATTCCAGAACTAAGCATGTTGCCATCAAATTGCAGTTTATTCGCGAACATGTGTCATCAAATGAGGTCACTCTCATTCATGTGCCTTCTAAACTACAAGTTGCTGATATTTTTACCAAAGCTCTACCTAGGGAATTGTTTGAACAGTTAAGAAATTGATTGGGAGTCTTCTCTCAATCCATGCTGGAATAAGATTTTTTTACTCTTTACTATTCTGTGTTAGGTTTCTGCTCCTTTCACAGAAAGCATTTATGCACAGCAGATGGTTAGATTTTTGATGCACAAATTTTGGGGGAGTAATCAACATTTAATAGGGATTCCACAGGTTTGGTTTACTGGTCAGATTTGGTTCACTGGTTAATCATAGCATTTCACAGATTTGGATCACAGGTTTCAATCATAGGTTAATCATGCATTTCACCGATTGGAGAATTGATTTCTCAGATTGATTTATCAGTTTTTGGTTGATTTTGGTTAGTTGGTCTAATACTTAGCATTTCATGGTAAATCAGCATTGTATTTCTGTTCATTATCTTGTATATATGAGATGGTGAAAATTTTTGCATCAAAAATGGGGGAGATTGTTGACCATATCAAAAACTATTCAGTTGGCAAAATGGAATATATGCATGCGTGGCAATTGGCAAGAAAAGTCTTCATTTTGACATGGCACTTATTGTGAAATATATGATGGCAATCGGTAAACAAATAAAGGCAGGAAAATTAAACATGGCACAACATAATGTTGTTTAATATGAATCAAATAAAACTTGCTTCGGCGGCAGTGTTTGAGACCGTAATATGACAGACTGAACGTATTATTTATTGTCCCCTGCTTTTTCTCGCCAAGTGTTGGCTTTGCATGGCGGATTTCAAATTGTGATTAAAAGGAGTTATGTTTGTGGGTATTGTTTTAGACCTTGCAAACTGGTCTTTAGTTCATTTCTTCTCTGCGAATACTAAGATAATTCCTTTCTGCAAAACAAAAATCATTTGATGGGTATGCAAGATTACATAAACAGGTATGAGGATCTGGGGCAAATTAAAAAGGAGGAACTTAACAGGATCGGGCAGAGTCTTGGGCATCATAGGTATGTTGAGCCGCAAAATTCAAAGGGCACCACAGGTAAGAATTTTCAAGACAGTGAATTCTTTGAGCAAAGTTGAAGTTTGTTGAAAACTGAAAAGAATACTCGCACAGTTACAGTAAAGGTTTTTTTTTTTCTTGAAAAAGTTTCTCAGTTTGATGCACAAGTATGAAAGTTTTTAAATGCTTGTTCAAATCAAATACACAATTAGAATTAAACTATTTTGGGTCTAATGAAAATGGCAATTTTTATGGAACAGTATTCATAAAATAAATGAAATATTGAATGAAGTTTCACCAAAGTTTGTAACAGTGACAAAGGAATTTGGTCTGAGATAAAAACACTGTTGATTCGATATTTTCAGGTTTTGCATCTTTGATATCTTCTAAAGAGGGTTTCAAACCCAGAATATTTCTACACAGTTTTAGAAGATTGAATAATTTTGGGTGTTAAACCCAGGATATTATATGCAGTTTTTTTTTGTTCAAAACAAAAGGAAATGTACAAGCATTTCCAGTCAGTTGCAAAAATGACGTTGTGGAAACTATTTTCGAGTATCTCAAAAATGAAACACTTTGGAAGCTTATAATGATTACCAGATTTGAGACAGGAACAAATCCGAAAACTAAAACTGTTTTGTTAGTTTCTCAAAAAGCATTTTTAAAAGGAAGTTTGTGTAACAAACTCTAACTGGTTCAGTTAGATACATGTAACTGATCAGATTCGAATTTCATTTCTATAAATATAGCATTTGTAATCATTAGATACATGTGAGTGTGTGTGAAAAAGATATATGTATTCATCTGAGGATGAGAAGTTTGAAAGTTTTATCACAAACTTGTGTACATATATAAATGACATATACACATTTGTATATGTATATGAGATGTATTTACAGAATTAAAAAGGATTAAACTCTCTGAGCAGTAGTTGCTGCTGATTGTAAAGGATTGGAAATCAATAAAGGATACAGGTTTATGGAGTGGTTTTTCTCCCTATGACAAAACTGTGAGGTTTTGGAGGGTTTTCCACTCGGCACAAATTTGGTGTCTCTTCATTTTGTGAGTTATCATTACTTTATGTTCATGGTGAATGTTTACATTTCTCCAGCATAGTTTGAATATATTCAGTTATGGATTGTTAATTGCAAGAATTGTAATCAATTTTGAAATAAGTTAATAGTGTTCTGATTCACCCCCCTTTGATACTTCCAACAAGTTTCTTTGGAAAAAATATAGTGTCATTTTTAGGACATCATTACCTTCATTTTTAGTCCTTGCATCTTCATTCCATTTTCATATTTTCGATTAAGAAACCTTGCTTCACTTTGAAAAATCATGACTTTCAAAAGTAGGTTATCATTGGACTTAGTCATTATTATCCTCTTTAGTCATTGTCCTCTTGTGAGACATTTGCAATTCATAATTCTAATTAGGGAATCTCACTTGTCATTTTTTCCTTGTCATTTAGACCTTCAAACAAGTACTTTGATTATCCAAAATTGAAACATGGATCAAGCATAGGATGGTTTGGAAACCTTCTTCCAAATCATTTCTTCCTATAGATCTAATTTTAGTCATCATCTTTCATACAATATCTTTAAAAAATTCTCATAAATTTGTCACCATTTGGCATCTTTACTTGGCATCGGTCACTTCCTTGGTCAACATTATCATCCTAGTCTTCATTATCCTTTAGCATTGATCATATCCTTTGGACAACATAGTCTTGCATTATCATCCCTTATTATCCAAAATAACCAAAAACATAGTTTGGCATCATCCTTGCATATTAGTGGTCATTCTCATCATCTTCCTTTGAGAAATTCCTTTTTATGGTTGAGACTAGACTCCAAAGAAGGAGAAGACAAATGGAAAACCTTGGACAAGATTCCAATCCCAACATCAATAACAACACTTATGAACCAAATTGGACTTTTTATGATCCATTTAATAGCACAAACACCCAACCCCTCATGAACATGCCATTTTCATCAACCAATCCCTTTGAAACATTCATACATAGGGATGAATATGGAAAAATACTTGAGGAACACCTAGAGGTAGTAGCACAAGATTCAGAGGCAACCTCCTTTGTAGAACAAATGGTCCTATATGATAGAGACATATATTTGGCCATACTTTTACATCAACAAGCTAAATTTCCACATGGGTTTGACATTAATACTTTGAGACCAACATCACCTGACCCTAATATCAATAGCATAAACAATATGCCTCAAAACATTTCAAACAATGCTTCTATAGGTGCCACCTCACAAAACTATCACAAGTACTACCACCATTGACACAACGAATCAAAATAATCCCAACTCAATCAATGCCAGATCTGTTGGGGGTATACCAAACATATCACAATCCACGTCACAACCAGCATCGATCATGAGACAAGCCATAACACAATCAATGCCAACCGTGTCCATGATATCATCATAATCATTTGGAGCCATCTTTACATACTCATCAATGGTGGAAAACTCCTCAAATCCCTTAGTTGGAGCTTCATCTAGTGCTATGAATACATCCTCATCAAGACCTTTCATTGGAACATCATTTAATCCTGTTGGAGGAAGAAAACTGCATGTCTTTATCAAAGAACCAAAAGCAAACATTAACATGTCATCACAACTCAATACCAATACTTCCCAAGGGAAAAACATGAACGCTTCTCATAGGCAATTCCAACAATTCGGATCAGGCAATCTCAATACTCAAAACATGACATCATTTGGACATCAAAACATTCATGGTCAACATATTCCCCAAGTTTCATCTCAAATGGCTGGAGGACATATTTTGACATAATCATCACATATTCACACTCATCAACAAGGTCTAAATCCAAATTTCCAACACCAACAACATGCCAACCAAAACACATCATACATATCACAACAGCATGTCCCACAATAGAACATTGATTTCTCTCCACAACAAATGGGGACTCATGACATAACTATCACACCTTTTTGTGATGCCAAAAAAAACCTCATAATCGATGTCATGCAAGCCTAAATGATGGATATGTATAAGGAGATACAAGAATTGCATGCATCCAACAAAAGGTCGCACATGTCACATGACTTTAATCTATATCCTTTTCACATGAATTTGAACATGCCACCATTCCCTCCTAGCTATTTGGCATCCAACTTCACCAATACAAAGGTAAAACAAGTCCTATTGATCATATTCAAGAATTCACAACCAATTGCATGGACATTGCCTATGAAGAAATGTACCTTATGAGAATTTTCTCTAAAAGCCTGATAGGGCCAACACTCAAATGGTTCACCACTTTGAAAGGGATGAGAACATGGGATGAACTTAAAAATAGATTCATAAAGAATTATTCATATAACATCAACATGGACACCTTGATCACCACTCTATGCACTCTCACACAAGAAGATATTGGTGAAAATTTTATCCCATTCTTTTAGAAGTGGAGAAGTCTTGCAAGCTGATGTCACATTGATATACCTGAAAGAGAAAAAGTTGACATGTTCTTCCAAACACTCCTAGGCCCACTGAATTATGGATTGCAAGTCCATTGTTGTACAAAATTTGTAGACCTAGTTGAAAAAGGATTCCAAGTTGAGAAATCCCTCATTGCAAAAGGGGAATTAAAATATGGTCCTAAAAACACCAACAGAAATCTTCCCTCTGACAAAAATAAATATTGGGTCAAAAATAAACATGTCACCAATGGCGACATTGTTAATGCCAAGCTGGTAAACACATTAGGACCAGTACTTGCTCTCTAGGGGGCTCAACCACAGAATAAACTGACAACAATAATGACATCCTATCAATAACCAAAATGATTAGAGTAATCAAAATCAAGAACAACCCCACTAGATAAGACAATTTCCAAAAAAAATGAGCATACACTACTTTGGGCAAGCCAATTGAGGAGGTCCTTAAGAAGCTTCTTTAGAATGGTCTTATCACACTTCAAGATCCTAAACCATATGACCCTGAGCAGTTTAAACCATGATGGTGGGACTATAATTCCTTTTGTGACTATCATCAGGCTAAGGGACATAAAACATCATCTTTTTGGCAGTTAAGAAACATTGTGTAAGATCTTATCAAATATCACATAATTGAAGTGTGTGGGCCACAATTTGCATCCAATTCAAACCATACCATTCATAAAAACCCACTGCAAGATCATGGTTCTAATAAATCTTCCACATCAGGTCCCAAGACTAATAACAATCAAGCCAATTATACTCATGCTAGGTATGTGCAGGATCATCATGGAAAAAATAGGCCCTTAAGTGGCAATTTTTTTTGAAAAAATCAGAGTTAGGAAACTTGACGTAAAAATTTGAATAAGTTATCTATATTATTTCCAAAATATGTAAGAATAGAATCTTTGGAAAATTGAATGTAGTTTTTAAACTACTAGGTTTATTTTAAAAAAATAAATATCTATTTTGTGAAAATTTAAAATTTCAATGTAGTAGTACTTGAATTTCAGGGAAAAAATAAGTAGGTGTCTGTCTAACCAACCTAACCACAATAAAATGATTATAATTTTTTATAAGATTTTAGATATAAGTAGAGGACTCATGTCCCGATGTGATGCATATTTCTATGTAATTTTTTTCCAAGTACATGATTAATTATGATTTTTTTACTACAACTTTTAAAAAATATAAAAACCCGTATGTCTGACCACCTTAAGTTGGTCAAAACTTCATGAAATTTTATTTTTACTTTTTTAATCCTATAGTATGTGAAGCATAGAATTTGACACATGTTTTAAATTAAAAAAATGTGATATTTTTTGAAAGCTATAAATGTTTTTCAATCAACCTATCAATTGGGACTTTAGTCATAATTCAAATAGAAAATGAATAATAATTACTTATTAAATTCAAAGTAAAGAATAATTTATATTGATGAAAATTTGAGAATCTCCTTTAAAAACCCTTTTTGTTTCATAAATTTTGGGTAAAATAAAAATCGTGAGCTACATACCCTACAAATACCCATCATATCACCACTTTTTGGCCAATCATGATCTTGCACATACCCGTTGCTTTTGATTATTTCTATGGACCCATCATTAACAATGTCCAAACTAATGACTAATATGCCAATACAATAACCATTAAAAGAGCACTTGAATGCAATGCTACTACCTGAAGTGGAAAAGTCACTATAACTGGCCCTCCTCCATGACAACCAAAAATTACAATAGTTGGTTCATCCACAAAGTAATCGCAAACTGGACCATCCATAAAGTAGTCTCAACCCAAGAGTTAGTTTAACCTCATTGAGAAGTTAGGAAAAACCCCTATGCAAATATCCATACTTGAGCTACTTCACATATTTTTCATGCATAAGGCTATAATCAATAAGACCCTACAAGAGTCATCCATCCCACAAGATATTGATGTCAGCCAATTGGAGACCATGGTGGGATATCTCACCACACCCCATCATGTAACCTTTTCCAATATAGATTACTCGTCATGAAAGACCAATCATAATGATGCACTACACGTTGAGCTTTTCATCCATAAACATAATGTTAGATGAGTCCTAGTAGATGGTGGAGTAGGACTAAACATATGTTCCTTGAAACCAGTTAAGGCTCTATAATTTTTTTATGCTTGTGTAGATCCAACAAAGAGCATTGTCCTAAAAGAATATGATGACAAGGAATGTTCATCTCATGGTGTGATCACTCTTCCCATCAAATTTGGATTAGTCATTGTAGATACATGTCAGGTCTTGGATCTTGAATTACCATATAACATATTACTCGGTTGACCCTGGATTCAAGCCCTTAAGGCCATCCCATCCACCTATCACCAATGCCTTAAAATTCCTTTCAATGACAAAAAAGTCACCATATATGGGGACCTTGACCCTTTCTAGTATTGCACCAACTTAAGGGGTATTTCAGAACATCAAGTACCCATTAATCAAGAGGTTCCCAACTCCTCCAAATTCATTGACCCTTCCACATTCACATCATCATCCACATCTGCTCCATCCACATCTTCCACCATGACATCATCTTCCTCACTTCCTAAGGTTGAACTCATAGTCAAGATCTAGGACCTAGGTTGTGGAGAGTTTAAAATACACACTACATGCAATATCATGACAATACCCAAGTCTTTGAAGGTCTATGGTCACTCATGCTTTAGAATGGAGCCCAAGGAAATTTTTAAGGTTCCACCAAAAACACTTATCATAAAATGGGGAGATATGAACAAAGAGGATATTGCTGACATTATAGGATGGCTTTATAAAGAAATAGAAGACTTACCCCCATTACCAGTTAAGATGTATGGAAAAGGATACAACATGATGAAGGCCAAAGAATACAATGGAACTAGTGGCCTTGGAAGGAACAAAACTAGACAAAGGGAACCTATAGCACCATCCAAATGACCAAAGTATCTTGGTTTAGGCTATAAATTACCTTGACATGATGATCGATGTACCAGTGTGCTTTCAAGTGAGAGTGTAAATGCTTCAGAAAGTGTTCAGACAACTGAGGAATCCCTTGATGATAGTGACTCCCATGAGTGGGAATATGGTTCCCAATGATCCCTAAGTGACTAATACCTTGATGATTTGTTTCTTGAGCTAGGAGAACTTACTTCTAAAGAAAAAATTTAGCAAGCATTTAAATTTGATATAGCTGACAATCCATAGATCCCAAGAAAAAGAGAAAATTGGGATAGACTCTTTGACTTGAGGAACAATGCCAAGCTTGAATCATCTTTCTATCCTATCAACCATATACCCGACCCCTTTTCCCAACCACCTGAACTTAATGACCTTTTGGGCCTACAGAGAGCATAATGATGGTACTTTTGTCCCTTACTTTGACACAATGAGCATGAGTCAAGTGAGGGAGAATATTGGATAGAGTCTCATTGGGAATTGGATGATGACAAATTCATTTTCAATGTCTCTGAATTAGTCTGCATGCTTTCTGCATCTTCCCCAAAATTCACCAACACTAATGATGTCATTTCCTTAGTTTACCCACAACTTATTGATTGGGACCAACAAGGCCTACTAGTCTTGGACATATTTCAGAATGATGAGGCTATTGCCAAATTTATGGGATTACGTGAGGGCATACCTAGTGGTGATCATAAAGCCAAATTTTCTATTGATTTAGATTGTGCTACTTACTTTGGGGTGACTACTCCATCCTCTAGTCGCAAAATGAAAAGAAAAAATAAAACAAAAAATGAAACATCTTTAGGTGAAAATCGAAGGCACCTTCTAATGACAAAAAAGTAAAAGTAAAGGACGTATCTACAAGTGAAAACCTCTCTAAGGCACCCAAAGATGGAGGATTGGATTTCTTTCTTGTAACCCAAGAGAAATCAACAATTGTTATAGAGGATACTATAGAAGTTAACATATCAATGACAAAAGATCCCAAGATGGTCCTCTTTGCAGCATCCTTTATAGAAGAAGAAAAGTTTGAGTTCCACAAATTCTTTATAGAGAGAAAAGTCAATTTTGCATGGTCATATGCCGATATGCTAGGACTAGATCCAGAATTGGTTTTGCACCATCTTCCATTGTTTCCAAACACCAAACTAGTTAAACAAAAGCTACGCAAAATGCATCCTAAGGTCGCTCTATTAGTCAAGGTTGAATTGAAGAAACTTCTAGATGCAGGGTTCATACGGTCTATTGATTATGTTGAATGGATATCTATCCTTGTGCCAGTAACAAATCCAAATGGGATGATTCATGTATGCAAAAAATTTCATGACTTAAAACAAAGCATCTCAAAAGCATTTATCTCTTTCCATTGCCAAATATAAATATTTCATAGTTTTACCTCATGGCAAGATATGATGCTTTTCCTTATGGATGGCTTCGTGATATAATCATATTTTGTATCTTATGACATCCCTATTTTGATCACTTCCACATGATCAAACGCGTCTCCCTATTCATACGTTGCTCATCCCCTTTGTCAATATTAATTAAACAATTGTTTAATTAATACCCTGCATCTTGCACAAAGGTCCTAAAGTATTTAATTTAATACTTTCCCCTCTTTCCTCCTCTAAATTAAATAAATATCCCTTTTATTTAATTTAGTCATATTCCCCTTTTGAATTAAAATTCATTTTTAATTCATCTTTTCTCTCTCATGGTCACATCCTCCAACTTTTGCAAGTTGGTCCCTAATCCATTTTAATTATCTTCATCTTCTTCTAATTAACTAGGGTTAGCATGTGCACACCCTTAATCATCATTAAGGTCACATCCTCCATAATTTCCCACTTGCCTCTAATCAGTCATTAGTCCATCTAACTGAGTACTTGCACAACCTTAATCATTTGATTAGCCTAACCTAATCCTCATCCTATTTATGGCACATGTCCTTGAGTCAACCTTATTAAAGGCTTTCTCCTTTTGGACAAGGCATCCCCCAGCACCTTAAAAGGAATTTTTAATTCCTTCACTTCTCCCCACATGTCCTCTATTCATTCTTTATTCTTCTCATCCCCATGAGAATATTTGAGGAATTTTTAATTCCTCACATGTCCTCTCACCCACATGGGGACAAGGACCTCCTTTATGAGGAGATCTTGTCCAATCCCAAGGTACTTTGTACCCCTCCATGTCATGTCCTTCTCCTTCCACCTCATGTCCACTTCACCTTTTAGGGCTATCTCACATGCCACATGTCAAGATGTGAGGGCTTGTGAGTTCTCAACTCACCTTAGCCCTACATCTTGATATTTGGTGGATCAATCTCAACCGTCCATTTCCCCTAGGATTTCCCAAAAATCCTATAAATACCCCCTCTTTTCTCTCATTTTGGGGAGATCACTTGTGCTAGCCAAACTCTTGCAGTTTTATTTCTCAACCTCTACTTAGCCATTTTCACATTTTCATCCACTTGCATCCATCTTCACATCCTCATCTAGCTTGCATCTTGCCATCCAAGGAGCATACACATCAAAAATCGAAGGGCCAACCAAAAAATCGACTCAACGCAAGGTATAAAGTTCTATTTTGTGGCTTTGTCTTGTTTTGTTTCCAACATAGGCTAATCTCATGTAGGTTGTTTTAAGTTGTTTATTCAAGACTTTTTGGCTTGTTGCTTGATTTCTAACACTCTATTTTGACCTATCAAGATCACCCCCAAAGATCAACATAAAACAACATTCACTTTTCCTTGGGGTACACACTGTTGGAAGGAAATTCCATTTGGTCTTAAAAATGCAAGCACCACATATCAGAGGGCAATGATAACAATTCCTCATTACATGGTGCACAAGATCATGGAAGATTATGTAGATGACCTTTTGGCTAAATATTTGACAAGGATAGACCATTTGAGTGTCTTGGATAAAATATTCAAGAGATTGGAGGAATACAAGGTCTACTTGAACCCTAAGAAATGTGTCTTTGGTGTAACATCTAGCAAGCTTTTGGGATACATAGTTTCTAGAAGAGGAATTGAAGCTAACCCAACCAAAGTGAAAGCAATATTAGAAACGCCTCCTCCAAAAGGAATTAGCAAACTCGAAACTCTACAGGGTAGGTTACAATCCATAAGATGCTTCATCATACAATTGGCCAAAAAATTTCAACCATTCTAGTATCTTCTGCGCAAGGGCATCCCCTTTGTGTGGACAGATAAATGTCAGGAAGCTTTTCAACTAATAAAAGATTATCTCTTTTCACCACTTGCTTTAATGCCACCTATCGAAGGGAAACCTTTGATCCTATATGTTTCTGCAACAACTTTAGCAATGGGGGAATTATTGGTAGAGAATGAACATGAAGAAAAATAAAGGGCCATGTATTTTATTAGTCGGACACTAGTGGGATATGAGTTATATTATAGTGCCATTGAACACGCTTGTCTAGTAGTTGTCTTCGCTACTCAAAAGCTAATACACTATATGTTTAGTCACAAAACATAGTTGGTAGCCAAAATTGACCCAATAAAATATCTCTTGAGTCATACGGATCCGATAGGACATCTAGCAAAATGGGTCATAATCTTGAGTGAATATGACATTGAATATGTGGAAAGAAAAGCCATAAAAGGATAAGTCATAGCAAAAAAACTAGCAGAAGCACCTATACAAAGTGATCATATACTAGTGGCAGATTTTCCAAATGAATCCATCTTTCATAGAGAGCCTAAGTCACCTTGGAGGCTATACATTGATGGGTCCCATACTAATCATGCCTCAGGGGTAGAAATCTTGTTTATCACCCCACAAGGAGATTCCATCCCTAAATCTTTCTGCATTTCTTTCCCATGCACAAATAATATTATAGAGTATGAGGCACTTGTGATAGGGCTTAGAATGGCAATAAAATGGAATATCACAACAATTCATGTTTATAGAGAGTCATAGCTTGTCATCAATCAAGTCAATGATGACTATGACACCAAGGAAGAGAAATTAATGCCTTACAAACAAATGGTTGATAGCTTCTGGACATAATTTCACATGTTGAATTTTGAGCAAGTTACAAGAGCATAGAGAAAATCAACAGATGTAATGGCTACCATTGATTCTTTCTTACACATCCCAAATAATGTGCCACAATTTGAATTTTTGGTAGAATAGTTGTTGGTCACTGCATATAATATCCTAGAATCAGAGATGGTATGTGAGCTTGTTGGTCCTAATTCTCCCTAATATCAGGAAATTTGTGACTATCTCAAGTCTCGAACCCTCCTCCATACCTATCCAACACCTAGAGGAAGTCATTTATTTGAAATGTTTCCCGATACAACATCGTCAATGACACCCTTTACCATCGTAACTTCGATAACACCCTTCTTTTATGTCTCGACACTAATGAAGTATGCACAACCTTATGCAAAGTACATGAGGGTATATGTGGGTCTTATTCAAGTGGTCCTATTTTGGCTAAAAAGAAAATGAGACTTTGGTATTATTGTCCAACTATTGAGAAAGACACACTGGAGTTTGTTAGAACTTGTCACCAATGTTGAATACATAGTGATTTAATCCATGCTCCAACACAAACTTTGGCTAATCACATCTCCATGGCCCTTCGCACAATGGGGACTTGAACTCGTGGGAAAAATACACCCTACATGCTCCAATGGCCACAAATTCATTATTATCACCACTGAGTATTTTACTAAGTGGATTGAAACCATCCCCCTTACATACATAGCCGATAAACAAATCTCTAAGTTTATCCTCAATTATATCATTTGTTAGTTTGGTATTCCACAGTCCATCATCACTAACAATGGACATAGATTAAAAAATTAGGATTTTCATGAGTTATGTGATCGATTTCACATCCAACATCACTTTTCCACACCATATTACACATAGGAAAATAGTCAAGCTAAGGTGTCCAATAAAACCATCCTGAAATTCTCAAAAAGACTATCAATGACACTAGCCATGATTGGAACATCCAACTCAACCCTACTCTATGGGCTTATCGCACTAGTATCTACACACTGATAGGAGCCATGAGATTTAACTTGGTCTTTGGATCTGAAGCCATATTTCCCATTGGGGTTGAAATTCCATCCTTATGAGTCTCCCTAAAGGGTCTGATAAATGATGAAGAATATAGACAGTCATGACTACATGAGCTAGAGATGCTTGATGAAAGAAGACACAACTCCCTAAACCATCTACAAGAATATCATAATAGGCTCTGTTGCCATTAGAACAAGAATTCATGGTCAGGAAGTTCAACATTGGTGATTTAGTTCTCATGCAGAATCCTAAAAAATCAAGTTGACAGAGAAAACCCTAGCAAGTTTGAACCTAATTGGTTGGGTCCTTATGTCATCATATCCTCTTTTGGTTCTAAAGCATATCATTTGGCTACTCTAGATGGTGAAAAATTGACAGATCCTATCAACAGTCTCCATCTTCATAAATTCTATGCATAACATCAAAAAATTGAGCCAAAAACCTTAAAAATACAAACAAATTGAAAAATTAAAAAAATCATCACCTTGATGAAAACGTAGCAAACGGGCATCTTAGTGACACCAATTTTTTTTTTAAAAAATGATTTAATAGTAAAGAGAAATAATTCGTCCAAAAGTGAAAACTTGGTAAACAAGTGCTTTAGATAAGTACCATGATGAAAACCTGGAAAACAGGTGCCATGTGTAGTTGTTCATTACTCTGCCATCTACTGTCACTCTATCTACCTTAGGTCATAATAAACAATCAATTTTCCAACACCAATTTGACACCTGGCACAAAGTACCATCACCTTTTCCCATGGTTGATAATGTCTGACATCAAATAGTCATCCACACACATCCTTTCTACATCTGTCTAATTGGTTAGTCCTAGACCTGACTAGGGGAAAAATTTCATCATGTGATTATAGTGGATATTGCACATGGCCTCTCTTAGTGGAAAAGTCCTAAAAATATCTTAAAAATCATAAAAATGTCCTAAAAACATCCTAAAAATCATAAAAAGTATTGAAAATATCCTAAAAATCATAAAAAGTCTTTAAAAAAATCCTAAAAAATCATTAAAATTCCTTTAAAAAATCATAAAAATTCCTTAAAAATCGTAAAAGTCATAAAATTTCCTAAAAAAAAGACCTAAAAAATTGAAAAATGTCCTAAGAATGCACAAAACAATTGGCATATCTCAAAAACACAAAAACAATGTCATTTCTTGTCAAAGTCTGTCAAGTCAGTCAGTCTTAGTCATTTGTTCGAACTACATTATCTCTATGCATTTGCTTACATAATCAAAGCTTGTCTTCAAGTCTCTGAGACATTAGGTCAGTCTTTTTAGGCTTGTCAGAATAAAATCATGACTCGGTCTTTTGTCATCAAGACAAATTCATTGGTCGTGTCAAACTACAAGGTCTCTACATGTATGACATAGGCAAGGCCATCTATTAATGAGCCCCTGAGGCCACACTAGGTCAGTCCATTAGGGTTCATAACACTACACTGGCATAAACATAAAAAGTCTTCAAGTCAAACGGGTCATCTCAAACTATGTGAATTATGACAAACACTTTTTACGCAATCATCGATATTGAATCAACTGCAAACAAGACAACCATTAAACATCAATAAAAAAAATTAAACTAGTCAAAACATAGTCAAACAGTCAAACACTTGGTTATTTTTCAGATCTCTCCTTCTAAAAATAGCCCTTGTCATTTATACGTTAGGATGTGTCCTTCCTAGGTATGGTCATTATCATCTGGCATTTTCAAAGAGGGTTCGCTCTACATGTAGAGACCTAATCCTCTAGACATTGATATTATTCAGGATGTGTCCTTCCTAAATTAGACATCCTTGACACTTGGAAAATTCAGCAATCTTTCACACTTGATTCTCTGGCACCATCAAAACCAGACATCTTGACATTAAAACATTGGGCATTCAGACACACTTGGCAAACACTTGGCATTTTATCTTTTGATTTTTTTTCATGTTATTAGCTTTTTAGTGATGTCTCAACAATTGGATTTAGAGAAGCGACAACATATCATGATGATGATCTTGTCTCATCTTTTAGGCAGTCATGTTACTAGTTTCTCAACAATATCCTAATGACAAGACTTAGATAAGCAATGATGTATCATGCTCACCTTGTCTTGTATTTTAGGTAAGTCATGTTACTAGTTTCTCAACGATATCCTCATGTCAAGATTGAGAGAAGCAATGATGTATCATGCTTGCCTTGTCATGTCTTTTAGGAAATCATGTTACTAGTTTCTTAGCGGTATCCTAATGACAAGACTTAGAGAAGTAATGATGTATCATGCTCACCTTGTCTTGTCTTTTAGGCAAGTCATGTTACTAGTTTCTCAACGATATGCTCAAGTCAGGACTAAGAGAAGCAATGACGTATCATGCTCGCCTTATCCTATCTTTTAGGAAAGTCATGTTACTAGTTTCTTAGTGATTTCTTGACAATGAGATTTAAAGAAGCAAAAACGTATCATGTTTTTCCTATTTTGTCCATTGGCAGTCATGTTGTTAGTTCCTCGAGGATGTCTTGCCAATGGGATATAGAGGAGAAATGACACTTCATGACTTGTCTATATTCTCTTTTTAATGCTTGTCTTATGTGATGGTATTACCTTGCACACCTTGATTGATGACATATCATGGTGTAAGTTGGCCATTACAATAGTCTACCCAATGATGATTAAGAGCTAAGAAGTTTTACAATCTTATAGTAATATGTTGAAGGATTTGGTCTCCACACTAACTTCCATCTCCTTTTGTCTTGTCATCCCATCTCATCCATCTCATGGTGATATCATGTGGCATACCAAAAAGATAAGTGCATACATTCCCATATAGGCATTGCATTAGGTCCATACATACATCATTTACATCATTAATGCTATAAGCATTGCATCACATATAACATTGCATCACATATGGTATTATGCACATAGTTATGCATGAATATAATCATACATATTATATCCACCCAAATAAATAACACTATGCACAACATTACCATCTATGGAATAACATCATCATCATCATAAAAACACATCATCGTCATGGCATCACATTATCATCATAAATAACCACCATCATTAATGCTTACATAACATTATCATACATGACATGACATCATAAAAAATCATCATAAATGTATATATAATGTAGCACATAACATCAACATCATCATCATAGAAATAAAAAATGCATGTCATATAGGAATCACATAGACATCACATAGGCATCATCATAATAATCAATGCATATACACATATCATAATGCATAAATCAAATCATATATCACATAACATACATGTAGGCTACATCAAAACTACATCATATATATATCATAATCTCAAAATAATAATAATATCACAAGATAGAGTCATGAGATATCCCAAAAATATGAGCTCGTAGGCTCAATGATCAAAATATTAATGTCATCATACATGTTTCTGCATGTCCTAAAGCAACCTAAAAAAATAAGAGACCTATGATGCACTCTCCTCATCTCATCGAGGAGAAGACCTGGGAGACCGATGCTTTGTCAAATGACTAGAGGCCATCATCATAATAGTCACCTATTTCTACGATGTAGAAGGATTTGCCACTATGGTCTGTATCTATGACACTAATGGAGGGGCATATGAAGGCTACATGAATGTTGTGACTGGTGAGTTTGCTAAGGGAGGTTGACTCTGAGATGACTTGTGGCTATGTGTTGACCTGTGGATATGCCATGATTTGTGTGAGTGGCTAGACCTATGCCTTGAAGACTGTCCTGTAGAGGTGGAACCCCCTACACTACTTTGACTTCCATTGCCACTGCCTAACTTGCTATCGCTGCTTGTCCTCATCTGTGTCCTCATCAGAGTAGGATCTCTCCTCTTTGATGGCATGACCTACTCATATAACTTCATGTATTTCTTGATGCATACACTAACCTTTCCAAGCTCTTGTGCCAGATCTACAGATGGTCCTATACACAACGATGTAAACTTTGTGCACCATTGTGATGCCTCTTGCTAGTAGATCATTGTCTGATCTCTCTCTACCCTCGCCACCTCTAGCTCTTCATGTAGTGCTCTAACTTAGGTTGCACTCTCATCCAACTACCTCTATAAATCGGCCACCCTTTAGTCTATCATGGCATCATGTGACAATATCCCTCTGAATGGTTCCTCCTCCCCTCCCTCCACCATGCTCCATCTTAGTAGCCTCTCGACCTCATCAATGGCCTCATCGTCATTTACATCATCCTCCTCTCCTATGACTCCCTCCTCTTGTGTCGTATCCACCTCCATCTTTTCCTCTTGTCAGACCTTCTCCTATCCCACCTCCTCCTACTTTGGTCTAGGCTGCTCCCCATGAACCACCTCCTCCTACTCCTATCTAGGTTGCTCCTCCTCTCTCTCCTCCTCCTCAATTACCATAGGAATGGAATCCATTCCTCCTTCAATTGCACACTACCTCACCCTCTTGCCATACCTCCTACAATCTCTCCTCCATCTCCTACCATCTCCTCCATCATCCCTGTCATCTTCATCATCCCCACCTCTACCTCTATCCCTGCCTCCATCTCTCCCCCTACCTCTAACCCTCACTCACTCTTTTCCTCTCCACCTATCTCCGCCTCTACCTCCTTTTCCACCTCATGGTGCACATGGTATGACCAATATTTTGTCAATTGGTGTTGGCTCATTTGGACCTATCAGGGGTACTAGACAATGTGTCTACCACCATAGGTTATAATATGCTATCATTCCTAGATCCATGACACCACCCCACCATTCCCACTACTATGCCACCAACCCATCAATCTACTGATTGAAAAATGCTACAACAGTAAGAGATCCCCAAGCTGACTCTCTAGAGGATCTGACATACTTGGTTGTGCCTACTGGTACACCCTGCTACTCACCAAACTATTGTAACACCCTTTGCAGTAGGTACATCTCAATGATCAGCTAGCTCTACACTATCCTACTGATGAAATATCAAAACTACTGGCATAAACTAAGATGCTCGTCCTCATCCTCCCACTGCCTACCATCCCTATGTGGCCTCTAGATAAAGGACATCATCATATCAATACAGTGTCACCACCAACTTATCTCTCCCACCCTAGTCTACTGAAGGGCCCCAACATAATAGTAAACATACAACATCCCCTTTGCCAGTTGTGGTCTCTGAATTGGTGGCTAAAAGTTGGCCACATGCTCCCATGCCCAAATCATAAGGAGTGTCATACCACATCCAATGCTCTATGCCCGATAATAGGAAACCTCGTGTAGTTGATGATAGAGCATCCCTAACAAGCAAGGTCCATATGCATAAACTATCCCATCTTGTCTCATGCCCACTAGAACATCTCCCCAACCAATGGGAAACCCATGTCCATGATGGTCTTGAATCAGAACTCCACTGATCAATGTTTCCAGTCGTGCATCAAATCAGCCATAGTGCTCTGCCATGAACTCCCAATGGATCTCACATCCCCCGATGCCAAGCCCAACTCCTTGATTGTTGTAGTAAGTGGAAAAGGTCTGGTACCCATGCTGAGGGTCATAAATGATCTGCTCCCCTCAGATTGGCAGGCATAGAATATGGTACATTTCCTCAAGTGTCACCATGGCCTCTCCCATCAATAGATGGAAGGATCATGTCTTTGAATGCCACTACTCACATAGCGTAGTTAGCAGTCCCCTATTTGCTCGGATAATGGGCATATAAGTAGCATAATAAAATCCTAGTCGGATCAATCAGAACCACTCCCTCTCACTAAGCTAGTCCCAAAATCTGTAGGTAGAAGGTCTTCTCTCATGTTTATAAATAGGAGCAAGTTGTCTCTTCACATGGTCAAACCACACATCAGCACCTCCTAGAAAATCATTATTATCATTAGTCTTGTGATCACCCTACAAAATTTGCACACACTCTAAACTCTCTTTCATGGGTTAGTTATATGCAAACTTGTTAAATGCTCCTATGAAATAATGCATAATGCCTCTCAAACAAGATAACAAAACAAAAATACTTAGAAGAATGAAAGAAACATATGCACACCTATTCCATAGTGGGTTGGTGTCACTTGTGGAAAATGACCCTTTCCCAATCCTTGACAAAATCAATGATAAAATGACTTGAAGATGGAGTGAAATGAGAAAACTTAGTTCTCAATTGAAGAGAGTAACTTTTCATAAGACTCTAGAAGCTAAGATGAATAATGAGCCTTCTATTTATAGAATCTCAAGTTGAAAGAGTGCTCAAAAGAGAGAAATGTGGGATAAAGATTTAGCCAATAAGAAGGAGCCACTTGTCACCTTGTGAGTGGATGGAGGTTGTGCAAGTTTTGGTTAGTGTTCCAATAAATGGGATTAGTTGGCCTTTTGAAATTCAAATTTGGCTTGTTGGAGGAAGAAAAAGAGACTTAAATGCCAAGTGGGGGACATGTAAGAGGGGAGTTATTTCCATGTAGCAGGCACAAGCTACTCAACCAAGAATTCATATTTTGGGACATTGTGAGGGATGTCTAGTAGGGATCCAATCATTGCCATGGCATTTTCTACTATGGGAATCTACTCAAATGTGATCTTGATAAAGGATTCCTTGAGAGTTTCCACTAGTTTCTTGTATGGAGTGAGCTTATCATCCTTAGTCTAGTACTCAACATTCACTTGGTTTATTATTAGTTGAGAGCCTCTATATACTCTAAGGGCCATGATGTTCCACTGTACTACTATTCTAAGACCTATGGTTAAAGCCTCATATTCTACAATGTTATTAAAACAAGGAAATGCCAATTTATAGGACCTTGGTATGCAATCCCTTATAGGGGTTATATACTCTAAGGGCCATGATGTGCCACTATACTACTATTATGAGACCTATGGTTAAAGCCTCATATTCTACAATGTTATTAAAACAAGGAAATGCCAATTTATAGGACCTTGGTATGCAATCCCCTTGTGGGGTGATAAAGAAGACACTGGCTCCTTATCCATGCTGCATTTATGAGCCATCAAAGTAAAGTTTCCAGTGGTTGGCTATGTTGAGATTGAATATGGATTTGTCTGGAAACTCTGAGATGAGAGGATTCTCTGAATAGATTGGTGCTTCTACAAGTTGATTTGTGATGACTTGGCCTTTAATTTCTTTCCACTTTACATATTCAATTTCATACTCTGATAGTATCATGACCCATTTGACCATTCTTCTAGTGAGCATTGCCTTTGATATTAAATACTTGAGAGGGTCAATTTTGGTGATGAGTTTTATTTTTTGTACCAACATGTAATGTTTTCTATGAAGCAAAAAATACTGCTAGACATGCTTTCTGAATGAATGAGTAATTTAACTCATGCCCAACCATTGTTCTTCTAATATAATAGATGGCCCTTTTTGTCCTGTTTTCGTTGTGCTAAGCTAGGAGACCTCCAAGGGCTGTTGTTATTGCTAACACATAGAGAATTAATGGCTTTCTTGGGATTAGTTACATGAGGACTAGTGGTGTAAGAAGATATTCTTTGAACTTATTGAAGGCTTCTTCACACTTGTTATCCCACTTGTACACTACTCCCTTATAAAGTAGGTGAGAGTATGGATTCTATTTATCTACTAGCTGTGCTATGAATCTTCAGATGGATTGAAGCCTACCTTGGAGACCTCTTAATTTTTTCAATGTCTTGGGTGCCTCCATCTCAAGGATTTCTTTTACCTTAGCAGGGTCTACCTCAATACCTCTCTTTAAAACTATGTATCCTAGCAACTTTCCTAATTGTACGCCAAAGACACACTTCTTTGGATTTAATCAGATCGTGTATTCCTCTAGCCTATCAAAAATAGTGCTCAAATTTGCTATGTGATCCTTCCTCTTTCTTGATTTGGCTAGTATTTAATTGACATAATCTTCAACATTTTTATGGATCATGTCATGGAAGATTAACGTCATGGATATTTGGTATGTTGCTCTTGCATTCTTCAAGTTGAATGGAATCATATTCCAGTAGTAAGTCTCCCATGGAAAAGTGAAGGTCATTTTGTGTTGGTTTTCTTTAGAAATCATTATCTAGTTGTATCCTGAGAAACTGTCCATCAAGGAAAGCATTTCATGTCTCGTCATCATGTGTATACTCATGTCAATGTTGGGCAACAAGAAATCATCTTTTGGACATGCCTTGTTTAAGTCCTTGAAGTTTGTGCATATTTTGATGCCCCCATCAGGTTTTGAGATGGGAACTAGGTTTGACACCCATTCTGGATAGTCTATTGGTTGAATGAATCCTGCACCCAATAGCTTCTTTAGTTCCATTTTGACTAGTAGGGCGATATGAGAGTGCATTTTCATGAGATTTTGTCTAACAGTCTTTACTTCAAAGTATACTGCTAGGTAATGAAGAAAAATTTGTAGATTGAGCAATAGCATGTCTGCATAGCTCCATACAAAATTAACTTGTTTTTCTCTCAAGAAGGCTGCTAGGAGCTCTTGTTCTTCTGACAGTAATGACTTTGCATAGAATCTAATGTGCAAGGTCTCCTCTATTCCTAGATTAATTGGATTGCACTTTTCTACTAGGACTACTAATATTTCCTGATGAAGAGCTCTAAATGGAATATTGAATCCCCCATCCTTCTAGTGCCATATGTGAGCACCCTTCAAAATATGCACACACTATAAATTCTCTTTCATGGGCTAGTTATATGTAAACTTTTTAAATGCTCCTATGAAATAATGCATAATGCCTCTCAAACAAGATAACAAAACAAAACAACTTAGAAGCATGAAAGAAACATATGCACACCTATTCCATAGTGGATTGGTGTCACTTGTGAAAAGTTACCCTTTCCCAATCCTTGACAAGATCAATGATAAAATTCCTTGAAGATGGAGTGAAATGGGAAAAATTATTTCTCAATTGAAGAGAGTAACTTTGCATAAGACTATGGATGGTAAGATGAAGAATGATCCTTCTATTTATAGAATCTCAAGTTGAAAGAGTTCCCAAAAGAGAGCAATGTGGGATAAATATTTAGCCAATAAGAAGGAGCCACTTGTCACCTTAAGAGTGGATGGAGGATGTGCAAGTTTTGGTCAATGTTCCACTAAATGGGATTAGTTGGCCTTTTCAAATTCAAATTTGGCTTGTTGGAGGGACAAAAAGAGACTTAAATGCCAAGTGGGGGACATGTAAGAGGGGAGTTATTGCCATGTTGGAAGGCACAAGTCAACTTGTTTTGAAATTAAAACATGAGGGAATATTCTCTCAAGATGCTTTGTTGAGGGAAAATGAGGATTTTAATAAATGAATTAAAATGCTTTATTTGTGCAAGTGGGAAAAGCTAGAGGATGTGATGGTTGATTAGATTAGATTAATCGATATTAGATTAATTTAAGATGATGATTGGGTGATTTTGACCCATTTGATTTAGATTCTTAGATTTAAATAAAAAAGGAGGAATATGAATTTGAGATTTAATTAAACAAAGTTTGGTTTATTTAGTTAAAAGGATGATGTGAGATAAAGGTTAATCAATTTGAAGGAGACGAACTCAAGAGATGATTTATAAAAGATGGAATGTTAGGATGTGATTAAAATTGATTTATTTAATCAAATGAGGAAACAATACGCTTAAATTAAATAAAGTTAATTAATTCAATTTAAATGGATGATCCTTAGAGATTGAATTAAATAGAGTTGATTTATTTGATGAATGGATTTAATGAACTTGATTTACCTAATGAATGGATGAATGTGAATGATGCTAATTTTGTATGTCTACAAGTCTAACTCAAAACCATGCCAAATTTCAAATCACACAAAGTCATCCTTGGTCAAAGTCATTGTCAAATGAATCATGTTGACTTCAATTGTGTTGTGAAAAATTGTTGGTGTCATTCAGTACTGCAATTGTGTCTCAATTTATTGAATATGTCATTTTATCTAGCAATTGTGTCACAACAGAGCAATTGTGTTGTGGTTTTTAGCATATGTGTCGTTTCATTCAATTGTGTCATTTCTTTCCACATATGCATTGCAATATTGCGAATGTGATGTTCGATTTGCCAATTGTGGCTCAATTTTGCAATTGCATTGATATGATTTCAAATGAATGCAACACAACCTACAGTTCTACACTATCTATCCCTTGCATTTGCATTATGACACACCAAATGTGGTGAATGCAAAAGCTAATGTGGCTTATGCAAATGTATATATGTCACGGCGCATTAGTTGTTGACCCTAAAGCCCTAATGTTTGCACAAAAAATGATAAAATGACAAAGTGGGTTAGGGGTAAATACTGCTAGCTCTGAGCCCTTTGGCTACCTGTATGTCCACACAACCTCTCTATGATGCTAAATCATTGGAATCACCATGGCTTCCATAGTCCTCTCTGCTCGACGCTCTCAAATTTGCTAAGGTGAATAGTGAAAGTGAATTGACTTTTACTGCATTGTCAACCTATTTATAAAGTCAAAATGGAATTTGTCAACCCTTTTTATTACTAGAGGCTATTTTGACCTATTTTGACCACAATTTTGGCTTCCATTAACTCCTTGAAATTAGAAACTATTTGTGTCATTATCTTTCTTCTCACCATGTTGATTTATCGGGACACTTTCCAAAATTTTCTATCAATTGCTAGCCCACAATTTGAAAATTTTCTTGAGGGGGCATATATACTTTGTACCTTTGCTGGGGCATGCTTTTGACTAATTTTTATGTTCCATAATGCAATAGGCTGCATTATGACAAAGAGGGGAAAAATGTAGCATAAAAATGACCTAGGCCTAGAAGCTCTATTTTTCCACTATTTCTTCCTAGCATAATTAAGACATTTTAATTATGTCCTTGGTCCACTTCTACCTGTTAATTAAATAATTCAAAATTATTTAATTAATTCATGTCCTTCTATTCCTCCTGATTATTAAATTAATTAATTAATTTTATTTAATTAATACATCACTAATTGTCTAAAGTCTTCTCACAATTAAATAAATTTATTAATTTATTTAATTATCTTTGCCCATTTATGTGCTCTTGATTATTAAATAAATAAATTTTATTTATTTATTTATTTAAATACGTCTCTAATTTTGAAAAAAAATTCTTATAATTAAATAAATTCTTTAATTTTTTTGATTATTAGTCATCCTTCCTAATTAAATAATTATCTTAATTATTTAATTATTCTTCTTCACATTTCCCTCCTTTTAGTAAATAATTTGAATTAATTATTTACTATCATGTGGTCCCACCTTTTTGAATTAAAATTGACTTTTAATTCAAAATAGTCTTTTCCCCAAAAATCAAATTAATTGCTATTATTATTTGATTTTCCAATCACCTCTTTTTTTGTGCCAACCTATCCCTTGTCACATGCATTTATCACCCTTGATTTTATTTTCTGAAAAATCAATCTTGGCCACTCATTTTGAATTTTCCCTAATGTTTCCCTAACCCTAATGGTGGGTTGTCAAATTGAATCTTGTCCATTAATTCTAGGGCATTTGTCAACTTTCAATCTTGGCCATTCACTCAAAATTGCATTTTCTATAAAATATAAATTTTAGTCTCATTTATTATCTCATGTCATTTTGATCCCATGCCATCTTAGTCTCATTTCATTTTGAATCTTATGCACTCTTTGTTATGCTCTTGCAATATTGTCATTTGTCATAAGTCATTTTTGCATGCTCTCTAGTTGCATAGTATTTGCATGTTGTTTGTATCAAATCCTTCAACATTTGCTTAGGACTTGTCATTGTCATTAGTTTTCTCATCACAAATCTAAGGGAAACATCACATTTTCAATACGTTGAGAAGGTGTAATGGAGGTTAGCCATGGAGATTGAAGACATTTGGGTGAGATAGTTCCATTTGTTTTCATTTTTTTCCCTTTCTCTTCATTACTACTTTGGGTTTTTATGTTTATGCATTTGATTTTCTAACCCTAGGATAATTTCCCATAGTTATAGTGTAAACACTAGGTCATCCAAACCTAATGAAAACACAAATGAACACTATAGTACACACTTTCTAGCAAGAAGATAACATGTGGATGACATAAAACACTTTATCATGCATGAGAACACATCTAAGAAACTTTTAGATACATCCACAACAAGTGCAACAACCTTTGAACACTGAACACCTTCCCCTAGTCCATCTGGACTGTGCAAACACATACAACTCTAAAACTCAACTTCCAGAGCACCAAACTACAAGCATCTTTTCTAGAACCTAGAGAACATTTTTAGAGGATATATTTCAGATTTTAAATACCTAAAACAAAATAGTAGATGATTGCGGAGTAGAAACATTTCTCCTAGTCCATAGACAAGTAACTCTTCCAAACCAATTCACACACCGTTGAACACAACTTTCACACTCCATCAAACCATAAACTACAAATCAGGAGATGACACCAATAGATCTCCAACAACAACCCTTTATATCTACACAAGCATAGGATGAACACAAAAGAAACAAAAATAACATAGTAGAGCACATTCAGAACACATGCATACTTTTGACTTCACTCTTTATTAATTTTCTCAAAAGCACTTGGTAACTCATCATTTCATCACATATACAACATCATAAGGATAGCTCCATGTACTCACAACATCTCAACATCTCAAATATACATGCACAATCTACAACATTCTAAATTGTTTTGACATCAATAACAACATTAATGACAAGATCACCAAACTTGCTCATACTTGCAACACATACCTAGTGTACTAGTGTCAATACTAGAAGTGAAAGACCCAGACAACCCAAGATCCATGATGATTGTGCTATCATAGGATGACATGATTCTCAAACTTCATCCCACTATAGTATTAGCAATAGGACACCAAATACTCATGCAAGGGGTACTTGATGTAAGATGAATGCAAATGCAATATAAGCTAAGAACATTGAAATGACTATTATAGAAACTCTATAAAATAAAACAAAATGGTATAAACAACAAACCAGATTATATAAATAGATATTTAAATTTTGAGAAAATGTAGCACAAAATTTGCACTGGGATTGATTCACCCAAAGGGGAGCATGAGTCCTAGTGGTGGTTTTTTTCAAAAATTTCAAAAAAATTCAATTGATTTTTGTTCTTTTTTATGAATTCCAATTAACTAATGCAATGTTAATGCAAACAAGATCTAGGATGATTATGCACTACAAATAAAAATTATGATGTTCTAAATGCAAGTTCACCAAAATGAAGTAAAAATTTTGTTATGGGGTTCTAGGGTTTGGGACCTAGAATAACAATCTTCCCCACACTCATTCAAGGATGACCATAGAGATCTCAATGCAAATGAGAAAGAGATATTTTAAAAGGGTTTTCCAAGGTTATGATTATAAAATAATGAGGGTTTCACCACCAAGTTAGGACTTAGAAAGATAAATGTAATGTACGATGCAATTCCTAAACCTAATATGATGCAATATTTCACTAAACGAACTAGAAGTATATGTAAAACAAAATAGAAAGTTGCAAGATGGAATGTATGTACCTAGAAATTTGAAGATGACTAAATGGGGCTCTAAAATGCTAAAAAAAATTGACTAATAATGTTGATTGGGACTCATATGGTAGGTTGGGTGAATCAATCCCAGATTTGGGTTTCTGTGTAGAAACAAGAATCTGGAAAATGGGTATCAGAATCTACAACCACTTGAAAATTGACCTAAACTTGGAATCATATGCAAGAACTGGAAAATCAATCTATTTAGGGTTTTTTGAAGCTTCAAATTATGAATTTAGTCTTCAAGGTCTTCTATATGCTTCTCAATTGATTTTTAGATCTGAAACCTTGATTTGCAACCTATAGAAGCCTTCCAAGTATCTCCAATGCAAGGTGACAACTTTGAAAACATTGAACACTTTTACAACTTTCTCCAAAATATCTCTTCAATGTGTCTTAAACTTAAACCTACAAATCACACACTAGAGAGAGGGGGGAAATGTTGTTTTGCTAGTGGAAAGGGTTTTCCTTGGTCAAACACCATTTTGGTAATAAAACCTTTAAATTAAATGAAATAGGAATGGAGAATGGTGAATGAACAAAATATAATGTTGAAACTCACCAAATTACCCTAGCAATGAAGTATTCTAAACATGTATGAGATGGCTCAAATGGATGTAGATATTGACTCTTGCTTGGATAGGATTGATCTTGAATGGAATGCTACCTTGAATCATGAAACCCTACATCACAATTGTTATCTCAAAAACAAACATGATGCATGAATACTTTGACATGATTCTTGATGCTTGAATAATGCTCTAGAATACTTGATAATCTACTCTTAAAGAATCTTTAATGCTCTTATAAACTCAACTTTGGTATAAGAATTCTCATTCAACTTGCTAGGTGTAAAATGAGTGAAAGAAACTTGTATTTATACTTATTATGCAAGAATTATAGAAATTACAACACTACAAGCCGATATCAGATCTAGGAGGATAAATTCCCACAAAGAATTTGAATTATTCTTGATTTTTGGCCACACGGGACTCATACATCCAAGGTGGCATATGAGTCCCATTAGGCATAATTTATGGGACCATTTTTTAAAAATTATTAGGAAGGTGTGAAACTAGGATTACAACCCATAGACCTAGGTGGGACCCACACACCCAAGGTGGCACATGAGTCCTAGATCATTAAATCTAGCTACATACCCTGAAAATGCCTGAATTATGATTATATTTTAATTTATGCCAAGATAATCCTTGAAAAGATGCATTAAATGAGGCTTGTGGATGTAAAATAAGGACAATTAAAGCATAAAGAAGCCCAATTATTAATGAAAATCCTAGAAAAGTGTGAAAGTGTGTTACAACACTTTACAACACACCAAATAAGGTATAGTTAAGTTTATTTAGTTTACAAGGGCCCAAGACCTAATGTGATGTGTTAAACACATTACAACACTAAGTCAAGGCATAATTAATCTCAATTTTACAAGGAGGGCCCAAAAAGTGTGACAATGTCACCAATGACATTTTTTCACAGTACACCAACTTTAACATTAGTGCATCCAAAACTGATAAACATTGGTGGTCTTGGTTATTGTCCTCGTAAAGAAATTAAATAGATAAATAAATATTCACTTAATATCAATGTCATCATGCAAAACATTAATGATTCAAAATTGATAGATTGTACACCCTCCTGTAAAGGAGATTGAAAATTCTCACAATCTAAAGAGTTTTTGCATAAGTATGACACCTTGTACTAAGCAAGAGATATCTTTGTTTTAATAAAGGAAAATCTTCTAATATTGATCAAGAGGGTATCTTTTTGATACTCCTCTAATATCATTTGATATCTCTCTCCCCAAGAACATGAAATAAATTTTATTATAAAATTTTATTTTGTGCATATCATAAAAGTCATGGTCATCTTCTAATGAATGTAAGACTTTGAGTAACAAAATTCAACATCTTAAGGATTTTGGTGCTCTTCCTTGTTTTGAAGCACCTATTTCCTCTAATTGATATCAATTTTCATGTTTCTCATCAATCATAGATAGGCTCATCCTTGTCTTGCACTAAGTAGGGGCAACGGGTTAGGCAGCCTTGTCCTCGTATGACACTTGTCATTGTCTCTTGTATATATATAAGATAAAGCTTGGGATGTGGAGGAAATTCCTTAAATTGTCTTGCATGTGATGTACTTTTATTTCTATGTTTAGCATTACATTTTTGGGGAAATCCCTTATTCATGATGTAGTTTCATTCAGGAATATATGACTTGGAATAGGGTTTTCCAAATAAGCTCTCATGTCTTTTTCTACTTTAAAGAAATTGGTCACATCAATGGTGTTAGAAACCACTTTAAAGAGGGCGCATACATTGATACTCATGTTTCATTGTGTGATTTTCTTCTTACAATTTGTCTTTTTCTTTGTTGTGTCATTGGTTTCGATTTCCACTAAGAATGTGATATTTCTTTGTTTTTTTCTCTCTTGAATTTACATTAAGCACAATGTTCCCTAAGAAGAGACCTTACATGAATTAAGAAAAGATATGTTTGAACAATCCTTTACATGAATAAATGTTCATAAGTTCTCAATGTATCTTGTTAGGCCTTTTGAAGCTCAAAGTTTCATTTTTTGGTGCCCTATTGAAGTTATCATAGGGATAGCTTTGGTATGGTTAGTATTATGAGAAGCTTGAATGTGGACATAACTTTCTCATTATATGGCGAGAAGATGATATAGAGGCATGAATTTATCACTAAGCCACCCTTTTTGGATACTCACCTATTAGACAACCTAAAGTTACATTTCCTTAGAGTGAGCATGTATTTTGGAAAAAATGACTATGGCTTGATCCATGTGTTAGACAAACAACTCAGGCTTGATTCACCCCTTTGGATACTCACCCAATGGAGAGCTGAAAGTTTTGTTGCCTTAAAGTGAGCATGAACTTTTGGACAAATAGCTTAGATCTGATCAACATGATGTTGGACAAATAGTTGAGGCTTGATCTACCTCCTTTTGTTTATTCTTGTTTTTGTTTTCCTTTCTTTTAGTCCTTGGCATTGCATGTTTGTGTATCTTTTTTTGCTACATATCATACACCTTGTATGTGTCCCTTTGTGCTTATGCTGGTTTGACATAGGTTCTTGTATCTTTGGGGCTTGATCACCCTCAATATTATTCATCCTATACCATCCACATTGGTGTGCTTGGACCCCTCTTGAATGTCTACTTTAGTGCGAGGTTGAAGCAAGTTCCTCCTCTCACTAAAGTGGGGGCTAAATATAGTGTATAAAAATGTATCCCTTTTTCACACATAGTTTGGGAATGATTAACATTAAAATGAACCTAATGTTGCCTTGATTCTATGTTGAAATATATTTTACACATTCACATTAAGTTTAGGGCCCTTTTTAACTAAATAGACCTAATTTTCTCCTTAATTTAGTGTTGTAAATTGTATTTATTTACATATTCACACTAATTTTTGGGCCATATTACACTAATTACCTTCAAATAATCCTTAATAAGACCTTAATACACTTTATTATGCATCCCAAGGCTAATTTCAACTAAAATCCCCACATATTTTAATCCCACAACATTCTCTCACCTCAAAAAATCAAGGGTGGGACTCATATGCCACTTTTGGCATATGAGTCCCCTGGGTAGGACACATACATCACCTTGGGAATATGAAACCCCTAGGTAGGACACATATGCCACATTGGGTGTATGAGTCCCATTTGGAGAGTTTTTAGGGTTTTGAGTGAGAACTCGGGGTTTTCAACTCAAATTTTTTGAATGTCAACATTTGGGATCTCATAAATGGTAAATTAGATGGATTTCCTATATAACTAAGGCTTAGAATCATTATCTCACCTAAGAAATCCTATGAAGCACTCTGATAGAAAATTTTATGATAAAGATAATTCAATGGGAGAATTGAAGAAAATTATTGCAATAATTTGAGATCTGTTATCATGTCAAAGGATTGATGCATCATGGATGTGGTTTGGAGCTAATGTTGTGATGTATTATTCAATATCAATTAAAAAAATCAAAGGCATTATCTTTTATCAAGAATCATGATCAATATCTACATCCATTGAGGCTACTTCATGCCTTTTTGTAGATATAAGAGGTTTCAAACAAGGTTTTATTGCTTCATCTTATGTTTCATGTTTCATTTCATTCATGCTTCATTTCTCATTAAGGTTTGATTACCAAAATGGGATTTGACAAATACAAACCCACATTCCCTAACAAAACAACATTTTTCTCTTTTTTTATGTGTGATTCCAAGTTTATAGGTTGAAGAAAAAGTGGATTTGAAGCCTTCAAAAGCACCAAAATGACAAAGTTGCAAAAGTTGAAAAATTTGTCATAAAATTTTTGTTAAGGTTCATGAAAATTCATATCTGGAGCAATATATCCAACCTATTTACATGAAACTAATTAGAGGAGATCCCTTGACCCCAAGAAATCCATCTTCATAAAGCTCACAGTTTTAGGCTTCCAAAATTTTTGCTCTTGGGAGACTTTCTGAAAAAATGGGATGCTGGCAATAAGTTTGGGCATAGGTCTATGCTGCTTTTCGTTTTTGAAGATGAATCGTCATGATTCGCGTTGCAAGCCTATCATTGGACTAAATCCACCCTAAAAGTTTAGTACATGAGAATTACAGTACGCATCAAAGTGAAAATTTTAGTTCTTTTAGGCCTTAGTCATCTTCATTTTTTCCGTTTACTTATTTATATTATTTTTATCAATCTAATCACGTAGCAAAATTCCATTTTCAGGGTGCGCGGTTATATTTTCATATTGCATTCATTTTCTTCTTTCTAATCATTTGTGTAGTGGCGAATCCTTGTTTAATAACACCTAAGGAACCTTATAACAAACCCTTCTCTCAATTGAACCATTAGATTCAATCATCTAGGTTCTTGAGATGAAGCCGAGAAAAATAAGGGTTCCATAAGTTGTCATATCCTAAGTATTTCAACCCTCATGCGGTTTGAAGTTTCCGGCTGGAAGCCCTGAAATTGATTTGGAACATTTCTATTTGTTCCTGCCGGTTTGTAGCTAAGGTGGTCATTTTGAGAATGAGATGCAATTAAATGCAAGGAGGAATGGTACCCACATTTTGCTTTGGTATATCCAAGGCTGGCTTGTTCAAATGCCATTAATTATTAGCAATGTGGTCTAGGCTATGAATAATCTCTATTTCATCTTCATTTCCAAGAATTTGTCTCATGTTATTTATGAAATGAATCATAGTACCAACCATGTAATAAAAACTCACCAGGAGTACTACGATTTACCTGTTCTTCAATGTTCTTCTGGGTTCCTGCATGGGGTAAGATGTGACAGTGAACTGCTGATAGGTGGCAGTAATTAGCATTCCTTCGGCTTAGTAGAATTGCATGTTTTGACCTAATGCCGTGCCACTAAATGTCCTTTAAAATTAATCAGTTACTGACTAGCGGCCCTTAGACCCGTTATTTTGGATCTCCGAAGCTTGTTTGGCTGAAAGCCGTGAAATTAAGTAAAAGAGCATCAAAGATTAAAACCCGCCCCAAAGAATCTGGGGTGGATAATGCATCACCATAGGTTTGTGGTCTGCAAGACGCATGCCCAAAATTGAGTGTATAAGATCCCATTTAGGGGTTTCCCTAAGTAGAAAGGAGTTTGAGTGGGAAAAATCACCTTTTAATTCAAAATTTGGAGTTGATCATCAACTTGGGATTTGAATGACCGGTGAGTATTAATTCCTATATAAAGAAGATTCTAAGTCATTATTTCAGTGACGATGGTGCTATGAGAATTGCCGGGATCCAGCGCATTGCAGTGTTTATTCCTTCACAAGAGAATTCATATTTCAAAAGCAAGAAAAATTGAAGTCTAAGAGTAGCATTAAAGTGTTTTTGTAGGTCTTCAAGTTCACTTTCATTCAAGATCTAGCACTGTCAAGGGTTGATCATGGTTGCCTATGGTGAATCATGATGGATTCTAGGTTTGGTAGATGCCAAGCCTAATGAGTTGTTTCCTAGGTTATTCTATCCTCCATTATCACTCTACATTCATTCTAAAGAAGGTACAAGTATTACTAGGGCTGATTTGTGTGATTAAAGATCCCTCAAAGTGAGTCATCCATTTTCATATTTCATTCATGCATCTCATTCTTACACATTAGAATAGGGTTGCATTGCATTTCAATTTTCCTAATCTTGAACACACTTATGGTTAGGGTCTATATTCCTATTTACCTACACATTACATCATTTCTATCAAGGTTTAATTACCAAACTATGGGTTTGATCGAGGAAAATCCCCCATAAGAAAATCAAGTCTATATTTTGTTTTGCAGGACTTTTCACATATTTTAATTTGAAAATCAATTTGGAAGAGAAGAATAGGTATTGAAGTGTAGATTTGAACTTTGAACTCTTAAAAATCAGAACAAGACTAATATGCTAGAAGTGGTGTATGAGTCCCACTAGAATAATTTTTCAAGATGTTAGTAGATTCATATACCCTTTTTCCAAAACCCTATTTGTGCAAAGATTTTGATCTAGGATTGATTCACCTAGTGGTGTATGAGTCCTAGTAGGTCAAAATTTTAGAATTTCTAGCAATTAAGAGCTCATTTTAGCCTTCTTCACATTTCCAGGTGCACGCTTCTAAGATCCCACTCCTTTGTTCTAATTTTCATGCACTTTTATGTCATTTAGTCAAGTATTTCATCATATTAGGGTTAAGCATTTGGATTTATATTATATTGTCTTTCCAAGACCTAGCTTGGTGGAAAACCCCGCATTAGTTCATAATCAGTCACTAGGAAAACCCTATTGCAAGATCTCTTTCTCCTTTGTATTGAAATCTCTAGGGTCATCCTTGAATGAAAGTGTGGAAGATTGTTATTCTAGGTGCCAAACCCTAGAACCCCATAACAAAAATTCACCCCTTCATTTTGGTGAACCTACATTTAGGGCATCATAATTCTGATTTGGAGTGCATCATCATCCTATATATTGCTTGGATTAACATTGCATTAGTTAATTGGAATTCTATGGTTTCTGAATTTGCATTAGTGAAAGTGCATATAGCTTACATTTTTGCATCTCAAATCATTTAAATTCATACAAAATATACATTTGCACTTAGGTTAAAAATCATAAAACATAAAAAGCATCAAAATAATTTTATTTTTTTTGAAAACTTTGAAAAAATACTCATTGGGTCTCATACGCCCCTTTGGGCGAATCAGTCCTAGTGGATATTTTGCACTACATTTTCCAAAATTTAAAAGTCTATTTTTAGGATTTTTTTTGTTGTTACAGTCTTTTTGTTTCAATTTGCATCGCTTCTGTTAAATTAAAATCATTAGATTTAGGATACTTTACATTCATTGCAATTGTGGATAGAATTAGATTCTTTCATTTTTCATTTTTAGTATTAGTTCATAGTTCAATTAGATTAGATTACATTTTGCATACATTAGAAAACAAAAAAAAAAACACCTCTAAACTAATGAACCACTTGGACAAAGTATAGTTATTTGACTATGTCAAATCTCTTTTTCCAAGTTAACCTAACCCTTGATTGTTTTAGTAGTGATGAATTTGACATGTTAGATGAAAACATTTAGGAATTATTCTCACAAGGTTCATCCACTAAGGCTTGTTATGATAAACCAAAACTATGAGAAGTTAATGTGATTCAACCTCAACTTATCCTTTACCTACCTTCATGCAAAACTCAACCTAAAAAAATCTTGAGTTTACTCTTTATCCACCTAAGAACAATGTTTTTCAAAATCAAGTAATAATACCATTGTCCATACATACAACACTCAAAACAATCCACAACCAACAAAACCAACTCCAACAACCTTACCTTTTCCTATTCCCATTTTTCCTAGTGCTCCTCGTTTAACCTCACATAGTGGGAAGGAGTATGATCTTGTTGAAAAAATAAAAAATACTCCTACAAAGAAATCCCTATGGGACCTAATTTAGAATTCACCTAATTATCATACTATGCTTCAAACAACTTTACAACAAGTAGTGGTACCCCCTGGTACAAGTGCAAATGACGTGGCAGCTCTAATACAAGGAATGAATATAGTTAATGTAGACATTACCTTTCATCAATATGAGCTACCTCCTTTGGAATTGAAAAAGAAAAATTATGCCTTCATGAAAATAGCCATCTACAACATATTAGGAATAAAAATAACCCTTGTTGACAATGGTTTCACTCTTAATGTGTGTAGTGTCATACTTTTGGATAGACTTGGTGAGGATAAATAAAAATATCAACTTGATTCCTTGTCAATTTGTGGATTTGATAACATAGGAAAACAATAGTTGGGTGTGATTACTTTACCTATTACAGTTGGAAAAGCTACCTTACAGACCCCTATTCATATAATCCCCGATAATCTTTCATATAATCTTATTTTAGGGTGACCTTGGATTCATGAAATGTATGCAATTCCTTCAACCTTTCATCGTATATTGAAGTATGTCTACAACAATAAGGTATATCAAATTGAAATAAACCCCAAGCCTGAAAGTTATCCGCAAGTTGAAAAAGAAAGAAAAATTCCTCTGAACACATTGATTCCAACATCGAACATAGAACCTATGGAAGAACAACAACAAGAAACATAAATAGTGCCAAAGTTATTAGACAATGACTATGGTTCCTTGGAGTTCACACCTTCATTTATGGGAGAATACATAATCACAAGAAAAGAAGATGAAAAAAAAACCAATGGTTATGTTAATGAATAACTTAGAAGAAAATTCACAAGCATCTAACCCATCTACCCTTGAAGAAGACACAAGCTAAACAACAAAATTTAATGAGATAGATCATCAACAACCACCAAAATTGAAATAAATGGAAAGACTTTATGGGAGAGGTTATGAACTTATGAAGAAATTGGGTTATAGTGGAAAAGGATGTGGAAAGAAAGAGCAAGGAATCCATGTTCCTATGGAACCTAACACACAAGAAAGAAAAACCAGTTTGGGATATTGTCCTTCTACAACAAAACAACAAAAAATACCTTAGTTAAACATCAAAACCATTGTGTAAACCTAAAAAAAACTCACCTTGAAATATATTAAATCGCTTAATATGAATTGTAAACCATCATAGAAATATTTTGAAGATGATGAAGCCTTGCATCAAATGCTAGGAGTTTATGATAAACCATCTAATCCTCCGAAAAAAAAAGGTTACATGTGCTATGATTAGTACCAAAAGAAATGATGGAGAAAAGGAAAGTAGTGAGATGGACATGAGTAAAGGAGAATAAAACCTTGAATTTCCAAAACCAAGTACAGTTCCTCTAGGAGATACAATTTACATACCAATGGAAATTAATGGTAAGGATAAAGTAATTAAGATAGGAAAGTTCCTTGATGATGAAGAACAAGAAGATCACACAATTTTACTCCATGAATTTCTTGAACTTTATTCTTGGAATTATTCTGATATGCCAAGAATCAATGCTAGGATAGTGATACACAACATAGCCCTTGTTAAAAATGCTAAGCTAGTTAGAAAAAAGATACGAAAGATGAATCCTAAGATAGCCTTGCTAGTTAAGCGAGAAATTGAAAAAATCCTTAAGGCTGGTTTCATAAGACCTATAGATTATTCTCCTTGGATCTTGAACATTGTCGTAGTTGCAAAACTTGACAATCATATTAGGATGTATACATATTTTCAAGATTTGAATAAAGTGGTGGATGCTTTGGATGTGTTGCTGATATGTGGTTGTCATTGATTTCAACACTATTAGCATTTGGCATATCAGTTCTTGTATATGTCTAGGATATTGAGAAAATTGTAAGAGAAAGTGTTATAGGTTTTCAATGGAATTGTGTAGATCTTGAAGGTGTTTTGTTCTCTATTTTGAATATTGGTTGGTTTGGATTAAAGGGTTTATTTTTTAGTGTATATATATCATCTACTAGAAGTTTTAGAGTTTTGCATGAAGATTTGATTACGTTTTGGTCTGATAGTGTTTCTATGGTCTCTGTCAGTGTTCCTGAGTAAAGATTGTGTGGCTCTAACAATTTTAGTTGTTGCAGATGTTTATCTATTGTTTTTTGGTGCTCTTGTATGTCTCTCAATCATTCTCTATCTTTGTGGTACATCCACATTAATTGGTGTGCTTGTGGTTGAAGATCTTTTCTCAGTATGTTTAGTTTTTCATGTTCCTAGCCAACATGTTGGTGGTAGCATGTTGTGGATCTTCGAGGAAAAAATAATTAAAGTATTTTTGTGTTGGAGATGTTAATTTGGGTCTCCACTATGTTGTGGCTGACCTTGGTGGACTCACATTAAAAAAATATTTGTAAATTTGGGTTGACATTGCAAATATGTTCTATTCTCTTGGTCGACTAAGCTGTGAAAGAAAACTAATGTAGTGGATATATATGAGTGATTTTTTCATAAGTAAGAGTAGTACTTCATGTGTTGGGTGTGCTCCTATGTGTGTATGTTCAAATATCATTTGATAGCATAGCAGAGTGTGAAGAATATTGAGCAAAGTGTGAAGAATTTTTTCTGAGCTTAATTGGAACTATAATCAAGCTTGTATAAAAGGTATTTTCTTAGTTCATACCCTCTCTATTTTAATACTATTCTTTATTGTTGGGCAGTGAGCTCTAGGCAGTGTGCTTGAATGCATGTGTATTCCCCTTATTATTTCCCATTATACTTTGAGCGGGGTATAATCTTGTGTACTAACATCCACCATGGTTTTTCCCCTAACAAGGTTTCCACATAAATTTATTTTGGTGTTCTCTATCTCTCTAATGTATTAATTGTCTATGGTTAATTTCTTATGCATTAGATATGAGATTAAGTTGAGTTAAATTAAAAGTTTTAAGTTTTTGTGATAATTGATTCACCCCCCCTCTTAGTTGTGAGTCATTGTTTTTCCAACAATTTCTATCAAAGCTAGTTCCTCTTAGGAAGTCTAAAAGCTTGAGGTGATCTAAGATGGAAACTTTCAAGAAGGAAAGATTGAGATTTGATGGCACTAACTACTCACTGTGGAAAGTCAGGATGGAATGTCACCTAAGATGTATTGGTGAAGCCTACTAGAAGATTAAAAGAGATCCATATGGTATTCCTAAAAATGGTCCCTCTTTTGCTAATGAGATCAAAGATGGTAAACATAACATTAGTGCTATTGAAGCTTTGGGGAGCTCTCTGAAAGATTCAAAGATGGGTAATGTGATAGGACTACAGACAGCTCATGAGATTTGGACAAAGCTGGAAACTTTGTATGAAAGAGATGCATAGGTGAAGATGGCTAAGCTACAAAGTTTGAAAGGAAAGTATGAAAATTTAAAGATGGCTGAAGATGAAAATATCACTTATTTTATGTAGAGAGTAAATGAGATAGTGATGGGTATCATATGCGCTAGTCATTTTGTGGATGAAGATGAAATTGTAGCTAAGATACTTAGATCCTTTCCTCCCTCCTACAAAGAAAAAGCTCATTCTATTGAAGAGATCATATCAGTAACCAAGATAACAAGAGATACACTAGTTGGTAAGCTTGTTTCCTTTGAAATAAGTGAATTTGGTGAATGTACATTGAAGAATAAATATGCATTCAAAGCTACTATATCCATAAGTAACAGGAAAAGATATAGTTTGGGAGAGTGCTCTAGAAAGATATCCAAGTATGTTGAAGAACTAAAACAGCTTGAAGATAAAGAAAGAGAGGTAGAAGACTTGGAAGCATTGATTGCAAAGCAAGAAGCTAGAGGAAAAGTCAAGTATGAAGATTTATTTCCCATTAAATGTTTTTCTTGTAGTAAAATAGGTCATTTTGCATCAAGGTTTCCTGAAAGAGTTCCTAGATCTAAGCCTAGAAAGTCTAGATTTCAAAAGAGATGCTACTTTTTTTAAGAAATAGTGACTGATGATGATTTTGATAAAGATAATGAAAATGAAGATAAATGGGCTTTCATTGCTACTATTGAATATAATCTTGTGGCTACTAAATATACTAAACATGAAAAATCTCTTACAACCTAAGTTGAAGAAAAAGATGAGTGGGTCATTGATAGTGGATGCTCACATCATATGATTAGTGATAAACAATTTGTGAGTCTAGAGAAGTATGATGGTGAGGTTGTAAGATTTGGAGATAACAATGCTAGTGTGATTCGTGGCAGAGGATCTATTTTCCTTTGTGGTAAGGATAACACTAATGATGTTCTTTATGTTGAATGCTTGAAGCACAACTTGTTGAGTGTTGGACAGATGGTGCACAAGGGCTATGATCTTCAGTTCAAATATGGAAGATGCAAGATACGTGGAAG
>VDFB02292000.1:0-25551 GCA_007258455.2 Sequoia sempervirens
CAATTAAATCTTATTTTAGTACCAAATTAATGTGATATATGATTGTTCTTTATGATTTCATTGGGAATGTGCAGGAAAGAAAGGAGGTGCTAATACGAGAACACAGAACCGATGAGAACAAATTGAAAGACACCATTTTGTGCTTATGAACTTGTTTTCCTTATTTTGGTGCCGAGGGAAAATAGTTACTATGTTTATTCTTTTAGGTTGAAAGGTTATTTAATTGTGTCATGTGAGATGTAAGTTGGGGTTAAGGTTTATGAACCCTTATCCAAGTGTGAAACTCGGATAGAACCTTAAGTGGGACTTTAAAGAGGGTTGTTGGTCAATTTCTTTAGTTGGGATACAAAGATAAACCCCCTAGGGTCTATACCATAGTTGTAGGGGACAGATGGGCATGCATTATGGTCCCAAGGACATGATTTGACCCTTCAAAAGTCCACTTGAAAGGGAGTGACGAATTTGAGTCTTTGGGAGTTGGGAGAAGTGACTTATCACTTCCCCACCACACTCCCCAAAGTGCATTAATGAACTTGGAAAGAGCATCAAATCTCTCACATGTGTGGAGCCACCTTGTAAGGGTCATTGGGTAGAGTGTCATAGTACATTCCCCATCTCCCCAAAAGTCTCACACATGTGTGAGAACTTGTGGGGATGTGTGTTGAAAGATCAAATGAGAGAGTGACAAGTGTCTCTCTCTCATTCAGGTGAATTCAAGTTGAATGCCTATATACTTGGATGGAAAAGAGGAAATGGGTGTTACCCACTTCTCCTTCAGGAGAACTTTAGTAGAGATGGCAGAAAGAATGAGAGGAGGAGAGGATTCCACCTCTTTGAGAAGAAAGTGTTCAAGATGGCTTGGCTTAAAGAAAAGATGGTTGAAAGAGTTCAACCCCTTCACCAAATAGAAAGAAGATAAGTTCTTATTTCCATTTACTCTTGTGTATTTGTTGTAAGAATGTGGCATGTAGTATAGATCATGGTTGAACATAGAGATTAGAGAACCTAGATGCATGAGATTCAAAGCTATGTCATTATTGTTCCTTTGTAAGAATTTGAAAAGACTCCATTGATCATCTTGGAGCTAAAAGTCTACCTTGCTCGGGGGTATGGCTAGAGCCCATGAGGCTCCATGATGCCATTATGGTAGGGTGGAGAGCAAGCCCTACTGATTTGTGTGTATTTCATTGTATTAGTAGATATTGTTGTAATATTGAAAGTTAGTATTTTGCTGGAAAATGAGAAGAGGAAAAGAGCAAGTCTTAATTTGGTGTGCCCTTCATTGTAATCCTATAAATTTGTTGTAATAGGGAAACCTATTGTTTTGATGTATCATAAAAGGGAATGGAAGAGAGCAAGTCCTTGTAAAACTAATGTAACAATGATGTAGATCTTAAAGTAATGAAAGAAGTATGTATATATACATGATCACATTCTATTCAATAAGGAAGGGAAAAGTTTAATTATTTTATCAATATGATATGGTTTAAAAATGAATGAGTATGTGCTACGTCTCCAAGGAATTCCTCTATACTAATTATTAAAAAAAATAAAAAAAATGGTTGCAATCTGAAAGTTAGAGTCTAAAATTTCATATTGTATGTTATTTGAATGCCTAAATCTAGGTATTAATTAGACTGGGAAATATACTTGTAAAATTAAAGGATCTATGAACCAAGTGTAGGAGTGGATACCCATACTTATGAAACTAGTAAGAATTAAATGCCTCCATACATGGTCGTAAGGAATAGATGTAAAACAAACTCATTTAAGTATTTGAAAAAAATATATATATATTATTCCATGAATGTTCTTGGTCTCCGATAGATACCTAGTAGCTTATAACTGATATGAATATTGTTGCTACTCTTTTCTTTTTCTTTTTTTAAGAATGTTATCTTAAATATGGGTAATCTTTTAGGAAAACAACTTAACCTATGTTTGAAGATTAAATAAATTGTTCTCACATAACCGTCATACCAATTAAGAATAAACCCAAACACAAAAAAAGAAAGAAAGAAAAGATATCCAAGTAGAGTGAACTATGAAATTAGTGTCTAAGAGGATCAGGCTTGAGAAAAGTGTTATATTAAAACTTCAATAATTGAAGAAATTTTCAGGAATAACTAAAACAAAATAGAGGCCTTCTACAAAAGCTTTTAAATTTAGTACAAATGATCAAGTCATAGCAGTGAAAGAATAGGCCATGAATTTCTTTAATGTTTGAAGCCTATTGAACCTAGTCATGGCTTTCAGTTTATCTAAACTTGTGACTTCAACTGATGTTCCATAAGTATATTTCGAAAGAGTCTCTTCTGTTGCAAACGGTGATATTGGATCTAAAGACGTGTATTTCGTAGGAAAAAGAACAACGACCTTCTTGTTCAAAGACACCATATTTGAAGTGGAATGCTTGTCCTTCACCCAAGACCCCTCGCACCTGCAGTAGCTAATCAAAAGGAAAATAAAAAATGTTAGGGTCTGCAGTTTGTAAAATAAAATAACATGTAAACATAAACCAAGAAAAATAAATAAAATCTTTCTCTTATTTGATCTGCAAAACTGTCTGCTTCGCTATCACTCAAACTGTTGCGCCATATGGGTAGATGCACCCATCTTCTATCCTCCCATGCAACTGTAAAGGATGGCGTGTAGTCTAGGATATGTAAACCAAGGTTTCGACACCTCAGTAGACTTTTATTATAAACCAGTGGGTTCCTTATTGACATGCGTTGCACCAACTTTTCTAGCAAATAGGCACCTTAGCATTTATTGCCTTGGTTGAATGGCATGTTAACCCCAAATAGAGCATGGAATACAGTCATTCAAGGTACAACTTGCTTAAGGGAGGCCGTCGATGGGAAATAAGTTCGTCCTGCTCTAGATGAAAAGACAATGTGCCACTCTTGATTCTTCCCATTTACGCCTTAAAATACATAATAGTAATAGGAAACTCAAAATTTATATGTACCAAATCGTGTTCTTCTGTTATGATATGAAATGTCAGAGGGCAATAAATTGTTGATCACCATTGTAGACAAATCATTGATTTATTTGAAGAAACCACTTGGCGTGAATAATGTTTTGTTGCAAGTTGCTCTTGGCATGCTGGTCACCGTCTATTTTTAGCTTGCCAGTGAACAACGAGTATTTTGTTGTCTATTAAATGTTCATCTTCCTACCATTCGCTCAAATCTTGGGGTCGTAGCCTTTCATTGGTATTAGCACTACATTAATTGTGGGTAACCTATAAGGTGTTAGGCGACAAGTGTCTCAGACCCTGATAGCGCACCTCCATCACGCCATATTAAATTTTCCCAGCAAATGAAAATGGGGTGTTGGCATGTATGATGGCGAGGTAAAATGGGGTTACCAAAGTATGTACCTACTATCGTTGTTGGGAGTGGGAGTGATATAAATTAAATGCAGGCAAATGAGTTCTACCATGTTAAGTAAATAAGGCCGACGCTTTATTTTGAGGGATCTTTCTAGTGATCTTATCTCCCTCATATCACATCAAAACTCCTCAGAGTGTGAATCGAAGTGTAGGCGAGGTTTTCAAGCAATAGGAATGATGTCAACCCTTCCCCGCTAATTTATGATATTCACCTCAATCCCCTTCTTGTTTACCGTGTAGTCTCTGAATCGCTGGAAGGGGATTGTACGTTCATGGTTTTAGTAGTAGATTGTTGCATGAGCATGCACGCGAGTCTCATTCTGGCAGTTAATTGCAGATTAATGTTACCCATCATCAATAAACGTGAGAACAGTGTAGAAAGAGCATTATCAAGTGAAAGGGGTATCAATATGAATGCTACTCATACTTGTAATAACCACACACCCATTTATTATGTCTGAAAAAAAGAAGAAGAAGAGAGTGGCTTCAGCCCGAAAAACTAGAAGTAATTGTCTCCGAATAAAATGCATATATGGTTGGATTGTGTTGTACAGAGGAGAAAAAAAAAGAATATGGGTCACCCACGGATGACTTCACGCAGCCTTAGAATTTTATTCAAGAATACCTGGACACAACTTTTAAGCAAAGAATTTGCAAGCGATAACAAAGTATTTACATAAATGCAACAATTAATATATTATTTGGCATCATTATTAACTATAATGTTTTACTATCCTCACACTTCCACGTGAATGGTTGTTGCCAAAAAAAAAGAGTTCTAAGACTATTTGTGTAAATGATTATCTTATAAAAACATAAAGAAAAAGTAAAGGAGAGACTTTAGCTCTCTTTTTTGATATCATATGGGCTTTTCTCTTAGGTATGTCTTATTACTATTCTTTTCCTTATAAATGTTCCCTTTAAGTGAAAAAGTAGATTTAGTTTTTCTTAGTTATATCTTATATATATATGAGATAAAATGTGAAGTGTAATTATGATTCTTAGTTAATGGAATAAATAAATAAATGAAATAAGAAATCTAAATTATTTATATATATTACTATAAGAGTAATCATAATAAATGAAGTATTTAGGTTTTATGAACATTTATTAATTTATTTATTTTTAAATGTTAAATTATTATTTTATTTTTACATCAAGTGCATAATATTCACATACAAATATATATTGACCTTATCAACACAAACGTTAGGATTATGAAGGAAACATTTGAATAGATGAGCATTGTTTATGTATATGTTTGAGTGCAATGTAGGACATAGGGCCTTACTATCCAAATGAGCAGGTAATGAAGGGTCTACATTGACAATGAGATCAATGATTTAATTTCAATTGTCGTTAATCTATCTACTCTTGCACTGCATATTTCAATTTAATTAGTAAGTAGGGTTGAAACCTAACATTATGAAAGGAGTTAAAGTCAAGGTAGCATATCATCCTAGTAAGATGTGCAAACAAGAATGAAAACTTGATGATAAAATTTCTTAGTAACCATGTTATCTCATCTTGGCAATCACAGTGCCATTTAGCTCAATGTATGTTCTAAAAAAAAAAAATTGTTGGTTTTCTAGATGAAATTTTCAGGCATGACACTTGGTATCAGAGCCCTAGGTTGCAACTCTAGGGAGCTCTGGGAATAAATTGGGCATTACGTATTGTGTGTACGCAAAACACCTTGTGCTAGTCAGAATAAAATGTTCGTAAGGGAAATTCTAAGGGACTTAAATGGTGCAATAAATAAGAACTTAGTGATAATTATCCAACCTAACTAGTTTGTAAAATCCTAAAAGGATCAAGAATTGACCATTATAAATGGGTCAAGGAAGTATTTATTCAAGAAACCCCAATCTAAACTCGATCCGTCATTTTAAGTAAATAAGGTGAATGACCTAAGTTACATATTGGACCATTTAGCAAAGGTTATGGCATTAATTAGTCTCTTAACATAAAAATTCCTTGAACCTTAGAAAGATAAAATGGAGTTTCTCAAGCATAGTTTTTAAAATACGTGACTAGGTCATCACGATGTGTATTATTATAGGAACACTACCTTTGTTGACTTCTTAGGACCATAATTCTTAAATATAGTAATGTCATAACTTCTTAAAATTTGGGGTGTTTAGGAGCAACATATTTTCTTATGCAAATTATGGTATGAATTGAGGAGGGAACATCATAACTACATATGGAAACATGTAACTAGACAAGAGAAAATAATTATATGACCATAAAAGGAGTAATGCGTTAAGGGTTGTAATTGAATGATCCTAAAGTTCTAAACCCCTAAATTGATTAAATCAAAATGATAAAAAGAGTGGAATAATAATAATAATAATAATAATAAAATAGGAAACCTCTTGACCTTGTATTGAGTACAATTTGAGCACTCCATACATTTTGGATTTAAAATACTATCAAAGATCATAATTAAACTTTAAAGGTGTAAATGGATGGACCTAAGTCTAAGGGATTGCTCATAATTTGGGTATGGATTTGAGACACCCATGAAATGCTACCCGATATGCCTAAGACACAAATAGCCTGGCTTTTCCTATTACCCTAGATCTCAATTTACACATAAGGACTTAATTTGTGTTCTTGTGAAACAACTAACGATTCACCTTATAGTTGGTAGGTAAAATTTCATGAATGATAACATCAACTAATGATCAAGCCTTGTTTTGTAATGTAAGTTCAACTTGGAAGAGTGGTAAAAATTAAATTCTACCTTGAATTAAAATGATGAAACTTTAGAGCTAATTAAGCACTTTTGCAAGTAAACGGTTACTTAGTTCACTTAATGCAACTATAACAACTATCAAACTATTATGTTCTGTTGTTTAAAGATTAAATAGTAAACGAAATAATAGGGTTTCTATGATTTAAGTCAAAAGTGAAGGAAATAGAAGGATACAATTAGATAAGATTGTTGAGGACCAATAAATATGGTGTTGAACTATTCCCTTGTAATAAGTAAACATTAAAAAGATTTGTGACTTAATACCTTGTCAAATGAGGAATTGGAGTTAAAACATTATCTTGTAACTCATGATATTACTACTTCCTTAGGAGACTTGTTGCTTCCCAAATAAGAAAGGATGCATGCCATGCATATGAAGTAATAACACACTCAACTACATGTTGAACTTGAAGGTTGTGTGCATGTCATCAGGATTGAATAATCAATTGTATGAAGTTATAAAATAAGTAATGAATTATGAGTGGTTCACGATGTATTATGTGATGGGAAAGTTAAAATATATAGATAAGAGACACTAAGTAGACCTGTAAAACCTCCAACTAATGTTGTGTATTCTAAACCATTGACTATGCTTACTCTTTAACAAAAAAAAAAAACATTTATACCTAAATGTAACGGAGAAAACCTCATAGTAGGTCAAACTTTTAAGACTTTTACTCATTGTGCACCTTTATAAGGTTAGATAGAACTGTGATTGTAAAATTGATGGTTATAACATCTGATTAAATGGTTCAACCCCGGATAGCGAAATGTAAGTCTTGTAAAAGGATATTAATGCTTAGTAAGAATCACTATTTTATGAATTATCATGTGTTTTATGCATTGAGTGTGCCTTCTTTTCTCATACTGTAATTTTTCAAATGGAAATGGGTTACTCTACTCCTTATTAAGTAGGAAGTTTTTTTTTTAGCATGTTTGAGAAAATATCATGGAAATTACCCATATTGATATGTCGGTGAACATAACAAATGTAGTTGAATAAAAAGGGAAGAGTGGTATGGATATATTACAAAAAAACAATTTTGATCATAAATGTGTTGATAGTAAGATAGGAAGTATGGTGTACCATGTATTGCTAATTGTAGAAAATTTGAGTATTACCTAAATTACAATTGTGAATTATATGGAAATTTATTTTTACAAGTACGCAATGGATAGATGTTAACAAAGTGAACATTGTGTAAAGAAAATAAAGTGTGTATGGGTGTATCAACATTTGTGTTAATAATGTGATGAAACCATGCATTGTTAAGTTCTAGGAAATGGGTTGATATACCTAAGCTATAGTTGCGTATCTTCTAGTGATTTCTTGTACTTATGCAAAGTGAGTAGATATTTCCAAAATTGAAACAAAAAGTGAATATTGTTTATACAAAATAGAATATGTGTAAGTGCACTGCTCTTGTTCTATGGTGAATTCTGTAAAGCGTGTTGTGTTAGGTCATGTAAAGTGAAACCAGTAAATGTATTGTACCCCAAGTATAGGATACAGGGTATCTGACTTGGGATAAGGGTGAGGGAGGTCGAATACGATCCCTTATGAGTACCCTTTGTGATGGACCTTATGTAAGTTAGCTAGTTGTGTGTTTATGTAAACGTGTTAAATGTGCGGATGTGTATTTATCAAATGAAATATGATGTATTCCCTTGTGTTAGTCTTATTTGTATGGTAAATGTGTACCCCTAGTGTTTGGTTCCCCCCTTATGGGAGTGCGATGCCAGCTAGTGTAAATAGGGGTTGAGAGGCACATGTTCTCCCATCGGGAAATTATGAGCTCAGGGCGTTGTCCCTAATCCTGACAAAGGATCTATGTCGAGTCATTGTAATCCTCCCATGGATGTTGATCGTGGCCTACTCCCCCACATATGAGAGCCACACTTGTTGGTTCATAGTGCAAACCTATTCCTTGATGTTATAACCCATGGGTAAAGGATGGAATTTTATGGACCACTAGTTACTTATAATTATGTGGTCGAGGACCACTAGTGATTTATATTTATGTGGTCGGGGACCACCAGTGATTCATATTTATGTGGTCAGGGACCACCAATGATGCAAATTTATGTGGTCAGGGACCACCAATTAGTCATATTTATGTGGTCAGGGACCACCAATGATGCAGATTTATGTGGTCAGGGACCACCAGTTATTCATGTTTATGTGGTCAGGGACCACCAGTTATTGCATGCTATTATACTTATGTGGTTAGAGAACCACCATTCCCCTCCTCCCCTTAGGTGGCTTATCAAGTCACATGGTGCTCGTAATGTGCAATTTTTATTGTTGGAATATGAATTATTGGTAATTCTTGATTGATGTTTTATTTTATTATGCACCAGCAGTGTGGAATTTTGCATTTATTTTATTAGGCTATTTAGCCATTTGAAGGTTGTTATAGTCCAAATTGCCTCAAGGACTTATTTAATTTCATTTTTGAATTAAGTTTGGAATGTTGAAATGTAGCTACAATTGATCTTTATTTGGTTTCTCTTGATTTTATAATTTTATGTTTTATTGAAACATTGGTTTATGATCTTATGATTTCTCAACTTGAGGCTTTCTTAATGTTTTCTAACTGCTGGTAAACGTGGTGTAATGTGACATATGTAAACTGCCATATCCCGGGGGGTTCCCTGGCAGGTTGTATAGGGGAGTAGATGCGCTGGGGAATTATTCTTGAAAAGGGGTTGTGAATGGGACTGGTATGGGACGGTCATTAATCCATTCTTCCCCTCATTCTACGATTATTCTTATGTATTGGAGGAGTCCTTAGAGAAGGACCTCGAGTGGTATCCAAGAATATCCATCCTTGCAAACCCCATTGTGTGAGCCTTGTGTTGTAAATTATGTGATTGTATGAGGACAGGCGCACCTATTGGGAAGAGCACCCTTTATAGGAGGGCAGGCGCACCCAATTGGGAAGAGCATCCTTGCTATTGTTGTGTGTACATGTGAAATTACAATAAATGTGATGTGGCATATCTGTGAGCTATGTGGGAAAAATAGTAACATGTGATGCAAAGTTAATATTATTTGAGACATGGTATGAGTGCCATAATTTTAAGGTAAGATGTTCTCTTAAGCATAGATTTTGACAAAATGTGAAGCTAATAAATTCTGAGACATGATTGGTCAATGAAACAAAAATATTTCCTAACATCATGAGTGATGTTTATGATGCAAAGAAATTTTGGAGGTGTATAAAAGGTTATGAATCAATTTAGATATAGTTTTGCATAATTTAATTGAAGTCGATTACATTGTTAATAAATTAGAGCTACATGGATTGTTGTTAGCAGTTGCTAAATTAATCATATATCAAATAAATGTTCTTTGGGGAGAAATTTTTCTCTAAGTATTTAGATATTTAATTCATGGAAGGAATGTCTTTAATCTGGACTTATAGTTGAATAGTTTAATTGTCTCATCAAGAAAGAAAAACAATTAACACTCTTAAAATATTTATGTGCATTGTTATATGAAGATTATGTTCCAAACCCTAACGACTTCCAGGAGGAAGTCTAAGCTAAGGGGAGGGGGATGTAAGACCCCACTTTGCATGTGAATAATACAATCTTAATTTTGTTATATACTTATAGATGCTTAGATATATTTCAGGCAATGCATAGTGTGATTTCATGAAAATGTGCTTGTCTTTCATTTTGAAATGTTTTTATTTCCATGGAAGTATTAGGCACTTGTAAACTATGAATGTGAATTGGAATTTTAATGAAATGGTTGCACAATTAAATCTTATTTTAGTACCAAATTAATGTGATATATGATTGTTCCTTATGATTTCATTGGGAATGTGCAGGAAAGAAAGGAGGTGCTAATACGAGAACACAGAACCAATGAGAACAAATTGAAAGACACCATTTTGTGCTTATGAACTTGTTTTCCTTATTTTGGTGCCGAGGGAAAATAGTTACTATGTTTATTCTTTTGGGTTGAAAGGTTATTTAATTGTGTCATGTGAGATGTAAGTTGGGGTTAAGGTTTATGAACCCTTATCCAAGTGTGAAACTCGGATAGAACCTTAAGTGGGACTTTAAAGAGGGTTGTTGGTCAATTTCTTTAGTTGGGATACAAAGATAAACCCCCTAGGGTCTATACCATAGTTGTAGGGGACAGGTGGGCATGCATTATGGTCCCAAGGACATGATTTGACCCTTCAAAAGTCCACTTGAAAGGGAGTGACGAATTTGAGTCTTTGGGAGTTGGGAGAAGTGACTTATCACTTCCCCACCACACTCCCCAAAGTTCATTAATGAACTTGGAAAGAGCATCAAATCTCTCACATGTGTGGAGCCACCTTGTAAGGGTCATTGGGTAGAGTGTCATAGTACATTCCCCATCTCCCCAAAAGTCTCACACATGTGTGAGAACTTGTGGGGATGTGTGTTGAAAGATCAAATGAGAGAGTGACAAGTGTCTCTCTCTCATTCAGGTGAATTCAAGTTGAATGCCTATATACTTGGATGGAAAAGAGGAAATGGATGTTACCCACTTCTCCTTCTGGAGAACTTTAGTGGAGATGGCAGAAAGAATGAGAGGAGGAGAGGAGTCCACCTCTTTGAGAAGAAAGTGTTCAAGATGGCTTGGCTTAAAGAAAAGATGGTTGAAAGAGTTCAACCCCTTCACCAAATAGAAAGAAGATAAGTTCTTATTTCCATTTACTCTTGTGTATTTGTTGTAAGAATGTGGCATGTAGTATAGATCATGGTTGAACATAGAGATTAGAGAACCTAGATGCATGAGATTCAAAGCTATGTCATTATTGTTCCTTTGTAAGAATTTGAAAAGACTCCATTGATCATCTTGGAGCTAAAAGTCTACCTTGCTCGGGGGTATGGCTAGAGCCCATGAGGCTCCATGATGCCATTATGGTAGGGTGGAGAGCAAGCCCTACTGATTTGTGTGTATTTCATTGTATTAGTAGATATTGTTGTAATATTGAAAGTTAGTATTTTGCTGGAAAATGAGAAGAGGAAAAGAGCAAGTCTTAATTTGGTGTGCCCTTCATTGTAATCCTATAAATTTGTTGTATTAGGGATGCCTATTGTTTTGATGTATCATAAAAGGGAATGGAAGAGAGCAAGTCCTTGTGAAACTAATGTAACAATGATGTAGATCTTAAAGTAATGAAAGAAGTATGTATATATACATGATCACATTCTATTCAATAAGGAAGGGAAAAGTTTAATTATTTTATCAATATGATATGGTTTAAAAATGAATGAGTATGTGCTACGTCTCCAAGGAATTCCTCTATACTAATTATTAAAAAAAATAAAAAAAATGGTTGCAATCTGAAAGTTAGAGTCTAAAATTTCATATTGTATGTTATTTGAATGCCTAAATCTAGGTATTAATTAGACTGGGAAATATACTTGTAAAATTAAAGGATCTATGAACCAAGTGTAGGAGTGGATACCCATACTTATGAAACTAGTAAGAATTAAATGCCTCCATACATGGTCGTAAGGAATAGATGTAAAACAAACTCATTTAAGTATTTGAAAAAAATATATATATATTATTCCATGAATGTTCTTGGTCTCCGATAGATACCTAGTAGCTTATAACTGATATGAATATTGTTGCTACTCTTTTCTTTTTCTTTTTTTAAGAATGTTATCTTAAATATGGGTAATCTTTTAGGAAAACAACTTAACCTATGTTTGAAGATTAAATAAATTGTTCTCACATAACCGTCATACCAATTAAGAATAAACCCAAACACAAAAAAAGAAAGAAAGAAAAGATATCCAAGTAGAGTGAACTATGAAATTAGTGTCTAAGAGGATCAGGCTTGAGAAAAGTGTTATATTAAAACTTCAATAATTGAAGAAATTTTCAGGAATAACTAAAACAAAATAGAGGCCTTCTACAAAAGCTTTTAAATTTAGTACAAATGATCAAGTCATAGCAGTGAAAGAATAGGCCATGAATTTCTTTAATGTTTGAAGCCTATTGAACCTAGTCATGGCTTTCAGTTTATCTAAACTTGTGACTTCAACTGATGTTCCATAAGTATATTTCGAAAGAGTCTCTTCTGTTGCAAACGGTGATATTGGATCTAAAGACGTGTATTTCGTAGGAAAAAGAACAACGACCTTCTTGTTCAAAGACACCATATTTGAAGTGGAATGCTTGTCCTTCACCCAAGACCCCTCGCACCTGCAGTAGCTAATCAAAAGGAAAATAAAAAATGTTAGGGTCTGCAGTTTGTAAAATAAAATAACATGTAAACATAAACCAAGAAAAATAAATAAAATCTTTCTCTTATTTGATCTGCAAAACTGTCTGCTTCGCTATCACTCAAACTGTTGCGCCATATGGGTAGATGCACCCATCTTCTATCCTCCCATGCAACTGTAAAGGATGGCGTGTAGTCTAGGATATGTAAACCAAGGTTTCGACACCTCAGTAGACTTTTATTATAAACCAGTGGGTTCCTTATTGACATGCGTTGCACCAACTTTTCTAGCAAATAGGCACCTTAGCATTTATTGCCTTGGTTGAATGGCATGTTAACCCCAAATAGAGCATGGAATACAGTCATTCAAGGTACAACTTGCTTAAGGGAGGCCGTCGATGGGAAATAAGTTCGTCCTGCTCTAGATGAAAAGACAATGTGCCACTCTTGATTCTTCCCATTTACGCCTTAAAATACATAATAGTAATAGGAAACTCAAAATTTATATGTACCAAATCGTGTTCTTCTGTTATGATATGAAATGTCAGAGGGCAATAAATTGTTGATCACCATTGTAGACAAATCATTGATTTATTTGAAGAAACCACTTGGCGTGAATAATGTTTTGTTGCAAGTTGCTCTTGGCATGCTGGTCACCGTCTATTTTTAGCTTGCCAGTGAACAACGAGTATTTTGTTGTCTATTAAATGTTCATCTTCCTACCATTCGCTCAAATCTTGGGGTCGTAGCCTTTCATTGGTATTAGCACTACATTAATTGTGGGTAACCTATAAGGTGTTAGGCGACAAGTGTCTCAGACCCTGATAGCGCACCTCCATCACGCCATATTAAATTTTCCCAGCAAATGAAAATGGGGTGTTGGCATGTATGATGGCGAGGTAAAATGGGGTTACCAAAGTATGTACCTACTATCGTTGTTGGGAGTGGGAGTGATATAAATTAAATGCAGGCAAATGAGTTCTACCATGTTAAGTAAATAAGGCCGACGCTTTATTTTGAGGGATCTTTCTAGTGATCTTATCTCCCTCATATCACATCAAAACTCCTCAGAGTGTGAATCGAAGTGTAGGCGAGGTTTTCAAGCAATAGGAATGATGTCAACCCTTCCCCGCTAATTTATGATATTCACCTCAATCCCCTTCTTGTTTACCGTGTAGTCTCTGAATCGCTGGAAGGGGATTGTACGTTCATGGTTTTAGTAGTAGATTGTTGCATGAGCATGCACGCGAGTCTCATTCTGGCAGTTAATTGCAGATTAATGTTACCCATCATCAATAAACGTGAGAACAGTGTAGAAAGAGCATTATCAAGTGAAAGGGGTATCAATATGAATGCTACTCATACTTGTAATAACCACACACCCATTTATTATGTCTGAAAAAAAGAAGAAGAAGAGAGTGGCTTCAGCCCGAAAAACTAGAAGTAATTGTCTCCGAATAAAATGCATATATGGTTGGATTGTGTTGTACAGAGGAGAAAAAAAAAGAATATGGGTCACCCACGGATGACTTCACGCAGCCTTAGAATTTTATTCAAGAATACCTGGACACAACTTTTAAGCAAAGAATTTGCAAGCGATAACAAAGTATTTACATAAATGCAACAATTAATATATTATTTGGCATCATTATTAACTATAATGTTTTACTATCCTCACACTTCCACGTGAATGGTTGTTGCCAAAAAAAAAGAGTTCTAAGACTATTTGTGTAAATGATTATCTTATAAAAACATAAAGAAAAAGTAAAGGAGAGACTTTAGCTCTCTTTTTTGATATCATATGGGCTTTTCTCTTAGGTATGTCTTATTACTATTCTTTTCCTTATAAATGTTCCCTTTAAGTGAAAAAGTAGATTTAGTTTTTCTTAGTTATATCTTATATATATATGAGATAAAATGTGAAGTGTAATTATGATTCTTAGTTAATGGAATAAATAAATAAATGAAATAAGAAATCTAAATTATTTATATATATTACTATAAGAGTAATCATAATAAATGAAGTATTTAGGTTTTATGAACATTTATTAATTTATTTATTTTTAAATGTTAAATTATTATTTTATTTTTACATCAAGTGCATAATATTCACATACAAATATATATTGACCTTATCAACACAAACGTTAGGATTATGAAGGAAACATTTGAATAGATGAGCATTGTTTATGTATATGTTTGAGTGCAATGTAGGACATAGGGCCTTACTATCCAAATGAGCAGGTAATGAAGGGTCTACATTGACAATGAGATCAATGATTTAATTTCAATTGTCGTTAATCTATCTACTCTTGCACTGCATATTTCAATTTAATTAGTAAGTAGGGTTGAAACCTAACATTATGAAAGGAGTTAAAGTCAAGGTAGCATATCATCCTAGTAAGATGTGCAAACAAGAATGAAAACTTGATGATAAAATTTCTTAGTAACCATGTTATCTCATCTTGGCAATCACAGTGCCATTTAGCTCAATGTATGTTCTAAAAAAAAAAAAAAATTGTTGGGTTTTTCTTGCGAAAATTTTAGGCATGACACCAACCATCATGGGTAGAGGAAAAACCTCTTGCTACAAGGGATTGACCTTTTTCCAAGGAAGAAGACTTTGACATGGCAATGTTGTGCTTCTTCATAGCTTCCTCCAATGCTACGAGCCTCACAAAATAATGTGCATCATTATGCCTTGACTTTCCACAAAAGGAACAATTTTCCTTCTTCTTAGACTTGGAAGATGATTCTCCCGAGTTAGAAGAATGAGGAGGTGCAGTCTTCTAATCATTATTCTCCTCAAGCTTCGAGGGATGCTCACCACCTTGAGGAGAACCTATCTTAGGCTTCTTCTTATAAATTCTTACCCTTTCACTTGGAATATTGAGCCATTAGGGCATGACTCTTAGGAAGATCACCCATCTAGATCAACTTGTCTTGCTCCCAAGCCAATCGATTAAAAAATACCTCAAAAGAAGGCATCTAATAATAATCTCCCATACCATTCATGGTAGAATAGAAGGTGGAAGCAAATACTTGAAATGCACCACACAACTTAGACATGATCAAGAAGATACACTCTTTATCTATCTTGGCATGACCACATCCTTTCAACTATGATAAAATCAACTTGAACTATGCAAGAAATTCTTGAATAGTGGGAAAGACATTTGGAGAGAGAGAAGTGAGATTGGCTTTGAGCTGCAAGATTCTGAACTGGTTGACCTTTCCATACAACTCAACAAGCTTATCCCACACCTCTCTAGCTGTTGTACACTCTGCAATATGAAACAACAAATTATTAGAAACATGGAGGCCTATGAGTCCTCTTTCCTCATCCACTTTTTGAAATAAACAAACTTCTCAAAGTCCTTAGTGAACTCGGGTTGTTCAACATCCAACATTTACCAAATACCCTGAGATTGCAATAATTGTGTCATCTTAAGCTTCCACATGTGATAGTTGTGTGGAGTGAATGGGTCAATATTCAATTTTGACATGATGTGCAAATGGACATGAAGAGAACAATATGCTACTTATATCTCCCCAGAATGGATAAAATCAACAATGTGTAATCCCCCCCCCCAAAATAAAATTTTCCAAAAACACCAGATTGAAGCAAAAATAGGTAAGGGATGGAAAAAATCCAGCTACAAAACTTGCAATTTTATTTTTCAAAATACAAAGGAGTACCTCTTTCACATGATGCAACCAAATCACCACTTTCCACCACCAACCTCTCTATGCAAGTGTAAACCTTCCTACGATCTAGCAAGAGATAGTAAAACCTCCACGAGCCTTAGCTCATACAACATTGAAAGCATCAGAGTATTAAAAAAATTGGTTTTTGCAGATATCTCACCAATGTGGGATAAAAGTTTGTATCCAAATAAATTTTTTTTTTCACCCCCAACGAAAGAAGGAAACCCTAACTGTGGATGAAAATCGCACCTCCTAGCACAAAATCGGGTCTCCAAAGAAATGAGATGTGACCTCTGCTCTGAACAACCTCTACAAAACATGTTACTTTTTCCAATCAATAATCATAGCCTTCAACAGGTTTTACCGTGGCCCTCTTCAAATGGATCACAACCTTTGATGCCTCCAATTCTTGCCGCCTTCTAATAAAATTCACCACCATCAAAGGAAACCAATAGTGGTTGCTCCAAATAGAAAATTAAATGCACAAAAAAAGTATTCTAACAAATGAATTGGGCCTCTTTGAGTAGACAAAACCCCATGTGGCCTATGGAGAGAAATCAAGCCTATAAAGGTAATATCGTTCCTCAAATCTACCTTTAACCAATGTCCCTTCCATACAATAGATTGTGGATTTGTGCAAATCATGGCTGGGTAGGGTTGGGATTTCTCATTAGAAATTCACTTCAAAAACAATGCCTCCCCTTCAAGCATCTCCAACAGGAGAGACAAAAAATTCCTCAAGAAAAAAATGCCAAAGACTTGCCCAAAAAATGATGGGAAACCTCCTTCAAATTGACAATTGTAGAGGATTTGAAACACCTCCACCAAATCTCAGCAATGGACAAAAGAACCAGAGGGGCCACGTGGGCTAGGAGAACTAGCAGCCTCCACTCCCTTATTGTAGTGACCAACAAACACTTGCAATAGAGGAATCAAAAGAGATAATTTTTATAGCTTCCACTAGAGGAAATACACATGCCTCAACTTGTGCCTAGTGAAAACTCTCAGCATGGAAGGTGGTTGCAGAAGATAGGTTCTAACACCATGTTGGAGAAAAGCACCCAAGAGAAACTGCAAACCAAGAAAAAAACCTTCACGAATGATAGAAGCAACATTGGAGAAGCTATTTCACCAAGAGTGAAAAAGAATGCATTGAGACATGTAAAATAATGTGCACAACATGCCTTATAAAGGCATGATAAATATGGTGTGGGAAGGAAACCAAAAAACTAAAAATATAGTTATAATTATTAAAATAAAATTACCCCTAAGTTAACTTAAGAAATGCAAATGGTAAAAAACTATTCACTCTAACACACCATTTATGGGAAAAACCTAGGTTTTGAAGCATTTTTGGAGGAAGTCCTAGTTTACCTTATTAGGATTTTGTTTAAACCTTGATAGAATGCAAAGTTTCATGGGCTATTAGGGCCCCTTCTATAGTAGGGACAAATATTCCTTGCTCATCAATGATTATTCTTAGGATGATCTTGGATATTCTGGACGTGATATCCTTGGAGATGATTTTGTATATGGTATTGCACAATGATATGGTCTTGAAGTTAGCAAAGGTAGAGGGGTTATGCTTTTTTGGGATTAGCACTATAAAGGTATTATTTCATTCCTTTAAGATCTTACCATTTCTCCTTGATTCCTCTAATGATAATAGAATATCTTTCCCCATGAACTCCCAAAATTTTTGGAAGAAAATGGTAGTAAACCCATATGAACTTGGAGCATTTTCTAACAAAATGGAGAAGACCACTTCTTTCATTTCTTCTAGCGTAAATGGTTTTATCAAAATTTCATTTTCTTCATTGGAGATTAGTGATGGCATATGTTCAATAAAGTCATCCACAATAGTGTTTCTTGCTTGGGCCATTTGCTGATTTGATACACTTAGTAGAGAAGAAGTGGATTGCTTCTTAATTGATAAGTTTTTCTTCCTTTAGATTATTGCCTAAGGGGAAAGTAATATTGAATATAATTCTTATTTTCTATTTGATTTTAGATGATATGTGAAAGAATTTAGTGTTCTTATCCCCTTCTTTGAGCCACATTTCTCTAGATTTCTGCCTCCAATATATCTCTTCTCTTGTTATAATCTCTTGAAGTTCTAGTTGTAGTTTTTTTTGCAAGATGAAGGAGATATGATTCATTCCACGTCGTATGATTTGATAATTGATCTCATCAAGTTGAGTCTTTAGAGAAATTTTCTACTAAAAGATGTTTTTGAAAATTTTCCCATTTCAAGCTTTCATTTTATATTTTATATCTATTAACTTCTTTTCTAGTTGGAAAATTTTGGAGAAAATGATAAAAGGTGCACTTTCCCACCACCACTTGAGTTGAGGTAAGAAATGGGGATCTATGAACCACATTTCCTAAAACTTGAAAGATGATATTGGGCAGGGTATTTGTGAAGCTATGACCAATTTTATGGAGAAGTGATTTGAGTCTGAAAATGGAAGGATAGATGACTCTAGGGGACTATTTTTGCAGCCCAATCTACAAAGATCAAAATCTATCCAATCATTCTGCAATTAAGTAGAAATATTTTTTCCTGTTGTCCATGTAAATGTTCCATTTTGGGGAGGATAGTCTAATAGGTCATTTTTTGATATGAAGTCTTTGAAGTCTTCCACAACCTTTGGGGGGATTATGCCCCCCTTTTTGTTGTGTTGCAAGATTGCATTAAATTCCCCTCCCAACAATATTTTCTCCTCTTTTAGGTTTGATAAGACTAGGGATAAAGCATCCCAAATAATATTTTTCCCGATTGTTGATGTAGACCTGCATAAACATTAATGAGTCAAAAAATTAGGTCAAAGGACGTTATCTTCATGAGAATCCAATGATGCATCGAGAAGATTAGTTCCACCTGGGTGTTTTTCATTCCACAACACTACTAGGACCCCTGAAGTACCTTGTGATAGAGAGGGTATAAATTTCCATTTTATCAATTTACTAAAGACTTCTTGTGCTTGGTCATTAATGAATTTCTTTTCTCCGAGCATGAAAATGCTTCCATCACTAGAGTCAAGTTGATGCTTTATCAAGTGTCTTTGTCATCACTAGAGTAAAGTTGACACTTTATCAAACATATTTTGTATAAATTTCCAGTTTTTTCATTTACTGAAGACTTCTTGTGCTTGGTCATTAGTGAATTTTGTTTCTTGAAGCATAACAATTCTTCCATCACTAGAGTCGAGATGATGCTTTATCAAGCATCTTTTTCAAGATTATTATCAAAATGAATTATTTCATTAGGATTCACATGAGGTTGTTCATCATTTTGAAATGCCATAAGTTGCACAAAAGTAAAATTCTTAAAATATACTCAAATGATAGAACCCGTAGTTATAAAATGAAATATATGATTGGTGACTACAAGAAACAAGAACCTTATAATTTCTACATCAATCTACATATGAAAGATATTGAAACTATTTAGACCTTTTCAAAAATTTAATTTTCTGTGTGGATTTTTTGTAGTTTTATCTTATTTCCCTTGGGTGCTTTTATTTCCATCAAATAAGGTAGAGTTGCCATTTTTCTTTGTATAAGGTTTTAGGACCCCTTCAAAACATATTTTTTACCCTTATCAAAAAAGATTCTTAAAATACAATATTTTAATTACTACAAGATCCCAAAGCTTATAACCCTTTATTTTCTCTATATTACCCATAAAAATATATTTATTAATCCCAAAATCAAGCTTAGGATATTTTTCCTTAGGTACATAAACATGTCTCACAACCAAAACCTCTAAAATATGAAACCAATGGTTGTTTACATGTCCATACCTCGTAGGGAGTTTTATCAACAAGAGTATAAGAAGGTAATGTCTTAACTAGATAACAAGTAGAGTGAACCACTTTAGTGCAAAAGTATTGTTCAATATTAATTCTACTTAATATGCTCTTGGCTCTATCAATTAAGCTCCTATTCATCCACTCTACCACTCCATTCTATTGTGGTGCATATGGAGGTTTTTTATAATTCTTGCATGCTTGCAATAGTCGTCAAATACCCTAGAGAAAACTCAACCATCATTATCCACTCTTAAAACCTTTACATTTCTACTTATCTATTTCTCAATAAGGGTTCAAAGTAAACTTTTTCTTTAAAAATTAAACCTATGAGTGTCTAGAATAATCATAAATATAAGAGATATATTTAAACCAAGAATTTCTATTGAAAGAAACATCCATAGGGTAAAAAATATCACTATGAATAACCTCAATTTTATTTTTGGCCATAGTAATTTAAGATTTAAATGATGCTTTATATTCACATAAATTAAAATCAATATATACTTAACTAGACACAAAATCAAATATGTGCTTATTTATGAGGGTTTTGAGCCTCTTCTCACCTATGTAGCGTATTTTTTGGTGCACCAACTTACAACATATTGAATTATTAGTTAGATTTGAAAAGTTACATTTAAAGGAAAAATGTATTAGGAAAATTTTATATATGACACATATCTAAATATTCGTTCTTATGATCATGATCAATTTGATAATAATGAAGAATCTATAAAATATATAATTAAAAAAGTGCATACAATTTGATAAACATCATCAACATTGTAAGTTTTTAAAACAATATTAATCCATAAAGAGACAATTCATGATTATGAACCACCATGATTGCTACACGTGCAACTATAGAATGTTAATTAACACTCATATGATCGAGGTACATAGATTCTCACACTATAAATTTTTTACCATAATTTAAATAGAACTAATGCCACATGCTTATGTATTTCTATGTTATAGGTTATATTCTCACATGTCATGTGATTTCACTTTATATTGTCACTTGGTGGAAAAAGCATTATTGCTATTTACAAGTTTTAAATTCTTATTCTTGATTTTCTTGGTGTAATTAGGGAAATATTTGTGGGCACTTGACTAAGAAAGCATATTTTGGGATAGGATCTTTTCCTTAGCAAGTTAGATTTCCATATCATGCTCAATGTTCATTTTTTTTTTTTTTTTCAAACTATAGTTTTAAACTTTAATGATTCATTCTTGGTTTCTAGTTATCATTTCTCTTGCTCTCCTCATGAGCCATTTTTATTCCTTTATATTAGTAATTAAATAAGGATAAAGTTACCTATGAATTCTATTTTTTATTTATGGATAGCCTCATAGGAGACACACATTTTATTCAATGTCTCTAATTCTCCCTATATAAAAAATTTCACATCCTTCTACCACAACTCATTTTCTTAAGCATTTACACTTTTACATCTATGTAAACTTAGTTTTGTATGGAAAATAAATTTGAGTAAAACTATAGAGGAGAAAGTGTGCACCCTATAAACATTCTACTTTGATTATTATACTTTTGTTTTATGTGTAAGATGCATGATTGCAGTGCATTATTTCACTATTTTGATGCACTCACCATTGCAAGACCCAATCTAATATTCTAGTAGGTCACAAAATTATCCAATACCTATTTGACTCATTTTCAATTAGTTCACCCACCTTGGTCAAATCACCATACCAATCTCCTACATTCTAAGGTAGATGTTCCTATGATTCAATCATTATACATTAGCATGGGGGTACTCAAAAATTAAAATTGTGTATGGATATTTATATAAAGGCATGACCACATGATACTCTAACAAGATTGCATAATAAAAAAAATAATTTTGAAAATAATCAAAAGTGTTTATCCTCTTGTACATACATGAGTCATTGTCATCCTCAATTAAGCATTACCAACAAACCATTCAACAACCAAAAATCAACCTTCATTGTAAAGACACAGTCAAAGTAAAATTTCTAATATGGTCACTTAAGAGATAACATCAAGTAAGAAAAAATTACCAAGTCAATAATTGAATTAATGGCATTCACTACAACAACACATTGACATCAATTTCCACTCACATATCTCTTGTTTTTACTATTAATTTCATGTCAAGGCTTAACTGTGACATGCATCTTGAATTTTAATCCACACATAAAAAGTACCACTATGATCTTTAGCATCACCACTATTTTCTTTATGCCATAAATTGTTAGGTGAATATGCATAACAAAAAATGAAGGTCTTTTTTTTCTCTATGCAAGATTATAAAAAATAGATTGGGTCAATGTCACTAGGAAGATATGATCATTTAAGTAATTCAGATCAAAGAATCTCAATATTTATTGAGACTTTTGATTAGTAATCTCATTTCATATACACAATTGTAGCTCTTTGCCATAGTCTATCATCAAATAAATTTCACTATTTGTATGTCAAATGTATGTAATTATAATTCCATCCTATTTATGTTTGCCTCACATGTTCAATTTAAATATATGTCAATTTACTTTTATTACTTTAATCATATTCAAATCATATATCCTAAAAGTTAAGTCTAGAATTAATTAATTTTATTCATTTTAGATATTTTGAAGGTTGTATTCAATAATGCTTTGGAACAAAATAACATTATATTCAGATGTAAATATATGTCAATTTACTTTTATTACTTTAATCATATTCAAATCATGGTAAGTCAATGATCAAAATAAAATAAAATAAATTACCATTTGAAGTCGCTGAAGAATTGTTTGAAAACGCGTTCATCTATCTAGATGAATTTGACGTGAAGAAGATGTCAGCGAATGGGAGACATGAATCCCCCCAAAGCGATAAAGACAATGGTGAGAGTTTAGATTAGATTAGACTATCACAGTGACGTCTACCACTTTTGACTTCACAGGCCTATTCAATTTTCTTCATCTTCATCCCCTTCTGGATAATAAAGTTAATTTTGTTATTATAATCTGCTTAACAAATTTCAGTAATTTTCCAAGAATGCTCTCTCTCTCTCGCCTGTACTGCGGCGATTATTTTCGTCCTTGAGGTGTTTATTTGGAGAATAGGTCAATTAAAAAAGGGAAGAAATGAAAACGACAGATTCAATGTTCGACATGAATGTGAAAGGGTGAAATATAGCGTCACGCAAATTAAGTTTGACCAGTTCAAAGACTTGAACAATCAAACAAAAATTATGAAAAAGAAATCAAGTGTACAAAACACGCGATTGACTGGGCTTTCTATAAGCAACTTGGATGGAGCGCTTCTGATCCAATCCTAAAACTCACGCGGCATGCGCTCCAACGCAGTATATAATACCCGCCACACCATTCATTTTTCATAACAAAGATAGGTAAGCTTAACAATTGTTTGTTTAGCGTGCGATCAAATTTTTGTTGAGTTGAAAAATTTTAGCGCAAAAATGGCCGCTGGCTCTGCTGCAGTGCTGGGGTTGATAGCCCTGACGGTATTAATGGCCCAAACTAGCGAAGCGCTGGTTTTCGCATTCTCGAATCATGCTCAGGGAACCTCCGGCGGCAACAGATTCGATCAAGAAATAGGCTCGAGCGGAGCCTTTGAAATTATGGGCTCCTCCTCTCAATTTATCTGGGACACCTTCCACCAGCAATCTGCTGCAGATAGGAAGAACGTGGACAAGGTTACTCTGATCGTGGAAAGCATGAGCGGCGTTGCGTACACAAGTGGGGACGAAATTCACCTCAGTGCAGATTAGGTGGGCAACTACGGTGGGGACGTGAAGGCAGAAATTAGAGGAGTTTTGTACCACGAAATGACACACGTGTGGCAGTGGAACGGGCAGGGCAACGCCCCCGGTGGCCTTATTGAAGGCATTGCAGACTATGTGCGGCTCACTGCAGGGTTGGCTCCTTCCCACTGGGTTAAGCCCGGCAGTGGAGACAAATGGGAGCAAGGTTATGATGTTACTGCCTATTTCTTGCAGTATTGTGAGAGTATTAGCTCTGGATTTGTTGCCAACATCAACGCTAAAATGGCTTCCGGGTGGAACTTGGGATTGTTTAATGACCTCACTGGCAAATCCGTTGATCAGCTTTGGAGTGACTACAAGGCTAAGTATGCTTCTAGTTAAACAACGATTTTCTCTGCTTTTATGATATATTATACCTATCTATATCAAAAATTGAACTCCAAATTGGAATTGTAAGTTCTGCCCCCGAACAAATGACAAAGTGTTTGTGTCTCCTAATAAATAAAAGTTCATGTTGCATTATTATAATTATATATTGAAGGGCAGCAGAAAAAATCGTAAGAAAATGTAAATTGCTTTTCTTAAGACTAACAATTTATAGCAAAAGTCAATTGATGATAAGATGCCTTGATGATGGGATGCCAAAGATTTGAAAATGAACAAATGGAACTTTATTTAAGTCGGTATGCTATGAAAATGAACAAATGGAACTTTATTTAAATCGGTATGCTATGCTAAATGGTTTCACAACATAATGTAACATACCTTAACATAATGTACAATTGTTGTTGGTTAATGATATACCTTCTAACCGAATGTAACATAATGGAAAAGCGCATGTTGCAGGAAAATATTTTTATAATACAAAAACTATTTTATGATACATGAAAATCACTAAGTCAAGAGATTGGTTACGTATAATACAATTGTCGGTGTTTGACAATGAGGTTCTATGATATATGCCATTTGTCTTCAAGACCTACAAAACAAAAGCAATGGAATGGTTAGATGTGTTGATCAAGTGTCGAATTATGGCAAAAAAACTTGTAGCTTAACTAAATAGCCAAAATACATAATTATGTAAGAGGAAAATTAGAAATATTTTAAGCACTAATTTATTTTTGAGTTGTATAATGATTTCTACATATTTAATTTATAGTATTACTATTATTAGGAAAAAAAATTCCCAATGTATGAACAAAATTACCATAAGAAGTTAAATATATAAGAAGTTGAAAATTTATAGTTGAGGGAAATCAATAACATTTTAGCTGCTCAACAATGCATAATATCTATTACTCACAATAAACAAAACATATAAGAGTGTATTATTTAAAAGAAATGATTTCCAAAGGTAGATTCTAAATATTGATGCTACTTATTTATTAACCCAAGATTTTTGTAAAAGAGATTTTACTCTTCCTTTCATTTTGAAAAGGATTGTTTATTTTCCTTTTCAAGAACAAAACAATTACCACACATTGAATCCATATGTGTAGTCAAGCCACCGTGATTGGACTAACAAGATCCTAATCAGATAGGGTTGAATTTTTATAACTTAGCATATTTAGCTTACAGGCTAACTTTTAACATGCAACATCAGTAAGAATCATATATAAATTAGGAAATCCTCAAAGTTGTCAAATCTGGGTGACTTTATGAAATGCAAAGGATAATTAAAATGACTTTAATGGATAATAGATAACTTCAGAAAATTTATATCATTAGACCATAAATCACCAGTAATATCAATACAGCAAATAACACAATGATCATCCAATTTATAATCACAAATCTGTTTGTGCTGCTTCCTATTTCTAATATACCCCAATTGTAGTTGTTCAAAGCAAGTGATATTCTCTTATGCCTTCTCTTGATCATATTTTAGACAATA
>VDFB02292001.1:0-26375 GCA_007258455.2 Sequoia sempervirens
TGCTATTGAAACTCACACTTAGCTTGCATCCATATTATACATATTTGCATACTCCAATTGCTATCACTATCTTTGAGGGCAATTGGATTTTGTCACATCCATTTGAGAGCATTTGCTTCAACATCATCAAGTTTATTTCAACAAAATGGGACTGGGAAAGGGCTGAATTCCACATCCGATGCAGCACCAATACCCCAATGGGATGAGGTTTGTTGAGTTTAATTAGGATTCTTTGTGCAATTTGAGCTTTATTTCAAGTTTTCATGGCTTCCTAGTTTAACTTTGCAAGAATTTCATTGGGAATGTAACTTGATTTAGCTAATTACATTGTTTTGAATTGCTTATTACAAATCATGTTTAGCTTAGTTAAGATTTACATCCAAAATATCTAAACATAATGGAGTGCCAAACAAGATGCCCATATGAGGGTGGAGAAATTTTTATTTATTATTTATTTTCCAAGATACTTTAATTATAATGTAAGAAGGCATCAAACAAGGAGGTTGCATAGAAAAGGTCAAATTGAGAACTGTAAAGGATCTTCCCATTTAGGTGTTATGACAAGGCATTGATTGCCTTTATGGAGTGCAGGTAGATTTGGAAAATTAGTTAATATGATGGTTATGATAGAATCTATGATTTGTAAGAGAGGTGTAAGAAGTATAATATAGGTAAGATAAGTTACTTTTTATTTTGTACCACTTGACTATGACTATGGGGGATTATATTTTGCTAGTGGCTCATGGTTTTGACTTTGTGATATTGGAATACCACTTGGTGGTTAGTTGTTTCCAATTCTACAATATAATCATAAGATGGGATAGAGATTTGCAAGGTTCTTTTGTAGGTACTATTATGTTGTCAAATTACTATTAAAGGGATAAGTGGATTGTATTAGTGTATTCTATTATTGAGATTAATATAACCTTGGATCTCTAGTGGAGTGTTTTCAACAAGAGTTTCTCCACATATAACTAGTGTCTATATGGTTTGTCTATTTAACATATGTTTATCCATGCTCCATTGATATATTATAATTTAATCATATTTTAAAACTTAATTGTTGATATTCTTATTACATCATTCACACTTTAGTCAACAACTACCAAGGGTTTGTATGTCAATTCTTTGTGGTACTACATTCAAATTTAAGATCAAGGTTGATTGGGCATCATTGACCCATTAACACAAGGTCTACGTCACCACAAAATGAATCATTTGAGTTGCTTATGGTGTCATATTGTGTAAAAACTTAGTTTTTCAAATGTTGTCTTGCCTGTACCATCACTAGTGGCTAGTGAGGCATTGCCTCTTGGTATGATAAGCTTCTTCTAGACCCCCTTTTATAAATACAAGGCCTCTACTCCCTTTCTTAACATTCATCATACTTGGGAGTGGGTCTTAATTCACCTTTCTTGGGTTGATCACCCCCTTCATCACAAGCTTAACATTGCCACCACTTCAATTTAGTGGAATCATCTCATCCAAATTAATGAATGCCCTCTCTCACTCCAACTTTTTTGGTCATGACTCTTTTGTAAGGGCATTGCCACCTTTAATGACCTCTTAGTATTTTCTTCCTTTAGTTGGAAATGCTATCCTTTGCTCCAATGTCAATTTCATCCAATCATTGCCAATAAAAAAGTCCTCTCTAAAATTTAAAACTTAATCCCCCTTCCTCTAGATATATGTTGTCTACCCCCATCCCCTACAACTTCTTCAAGGATTGGTGTTGGCCTATTGGTACTTCCTTTTGTCCTTTGCACTTCATAATGCATATTGCACTCCTCTTCCTACCTTTTCATTGTTGACCACCTCAATACAAAATGGAACTGCCTCTTTCAATTGCCAACTAGCACACTCTCAACTCTTGTTTAAATATTCTCCTCAAACTCAACTCAACCCTTAGCTTGGAAACTTTTACATTTTAAACTTCACATTTAGTCACCATCTTCCCAATAACACCAATGCTTGTCTTTTTTACCATAAATAGGAAACAATAAACATGTGTTTTTGGTGTACATTAATGCCCACCACCTTTAGTTTCTCTTATATTCATTGTTTCTTATTTTGTTCCTTTGCAAGTGGTATTGGAAAAAATTCCTTGGCCTTTCTATTTATGATAATTTATCATCTCCAAGCCTTGGCATTGGGTCTTCCTTTCCATCCTATTGAAGCTTCATTGTCTTGTCATGTTCTCAACTATGCTTTATCATATTGATCTTGAGTTACAAACATGTCTTGTTTTTTTATTTACATATGGGTAACTTGTCTAGTTAAGGAGAATACTTCCACATCATGGGAACTCACTACTCATATTTTTGTCATCAAATGTTAGTTTTTTGCCCTCAAAGAGAAACATGAAGGCCTGATTCTCATATAATTGCTTTGGCCAATAGTGCCCAAGAACTTGCCTCTCTAGCTTCTATGCTCAACAAAGATAGCAAGTTGAACCATGTGAATACCCTTTATAGCAAGAACATCCAAGCCACTAGTAAAGGTTGGAGTTGGTTGTTCATGAGGGACACTCCACTAAATGGTTGGTGATGGAAGAATTCAAAATAGTGATCATTTGGTTTCCATGTCTAGAAGCTCTTTTATTCTTTTTCTATTACATGTTGACTATTATGTGTACATGGTCTTTGCTTATCTTTCAATAAGATAATCATGTTTCTAATTAACCACCATCATAATTCTTTGTCTATTATATTCATTATAACTAACAATTTATATTTACTATCATGATTTATTATCAATAGTTTCAATTAACAATTATTTTTGTTCAATTATAATCTATAATATTTTTCTAGAATCATGTATTTATTTTACCTAAAAGATATATATTATTTAAATAACAAAAACAAATAAACATATCATACACAACATGGGTTTGGAATATTCCTTTGTAATAATTTGCAATGATACCTTTCCAAGTTAAATCCATTACACATGGCTACAACTTAAAAAAGACACCACGCCACCATTTAACATGGATCATCTAAAAAACATCTATATCATATTTTCCAATTTTTTAATCCCCACTATGGACAAACTTATCCATGATTCTAACCTCTTTAGAAAATGTATTCTATTATAATCACTAATCTAATATATTTAATTAAATTCCCTAAAGGTACCCAATAACAACTAGTCAAATCAATTTTTTTTTAATAGCTTTCTCACAAAGTAGAAGCCATGTCAGTTAGACAAAATCATGTTTGTGTCCCATGTCTTTTGGTGACTATTTATGTGCACATGGGATAAAAAGAATAATTGATATGAGCTAGTTGATGAGTGGTCCCTTAAAAAAAAAAAAAAAATTGTGTATGTTGCCTTTCAATCTTTGTTGGTCTTTAAAAAAGCCAAAAAGCATCTTATGTTAAGGTATATTCCACTAGTTGCCTAGGATATTCTATTGCAACACTTTCCTCCTCAACTCCATAACTTAAGAATAGTGTTTCCAATCTTTCTATAATAAATGGAAAAGCTGTCCACCTTTTGTGACCTTATCCCAGAATCTCACAAAGATCTAAATTAGTTTGTTTGTAAGAATGTCATCATTGGACAACAAATTATTAATCATTATATACTTATTATATATGAATATGAAAGCTTAGCAAAACAGTCAAAAGAATGTTCCACCTCCTGTTTTCAAGGAGGGAATGACTGTAATTGTTCATCAACCTGTCATACACAATTCAAGCATTAGATTACCTGTCAAACATCTAATAAAAAATTTAAATGGAGACTAATCAATGGCAGCCAAATTGAATGCTTGGAAACAAGGATTAGATTGAAAACTACTATTAGAATAAAACTAATGTGATTAGTCATAGAAATTACTTGTTGTAACTCAAGCTTGATCATAGTTCGATCACGGAACGTGATTCGAAATGTTGATCCAAAAACTAGCACACAGTTTAATCCAGAAGCAACAAATTCTTATGGATTTAAGAAGTTAACCAGTGCAATCATAATATACCACTAGAAAGTTATCAAAAATTTAAGGTTGGAATAATCTGCAGAGCTGGAAGGACCCCAAAAAGCCATTAGAAATACAAAAACAGGACAGCAATCCAATGCTGTTTAGTATTATAAAACATAAGTTCTCAGCTGTACATTTGTTTATACAAAACCAAATAATGATTAGTAGTAGTTAATAACTGTATAGTATGGTTAATCTCAAACCTGGCTCTCCAAGCCACCAACATTACTGCTTCATCTCACACACAAGAAGTCAGCTCAGAAAGCGAGATTGAGCCAGGCTTCTTCTTTCTTCTGTCAATCCAAAAGATTTTTTCTTCAGGTTGCCTGTCACGGATATATCCAAGGTTAATACATAACTTTTTTGCTTCTCAAAATTTCTGCAGAGGCTAGCTGGAAAGATCACAGCCTAGCCAGCAAACCAACTTGGTGTATGAGACCTCCTAGTCGGGTATTGCCACTCAGGGATAAGGATCTCATAACCAAGCAAACCAAACCTTGCCAATCCAACTAAGCTAGAGTAGAAAACCATATCTACCATATACTTATTTATCAGTGGCACTTTTTAATAATCCTCTAGTAGTGATCAATATGATGGGCCTGTAAGTACAAAACTATAGAAAAACAACTGACACTCTTGACTCTGCATCATCAACATGTAACTGACAAACCGGCAGTCTCGGGACAGATTGACCCTCAGAGATACATTTGTCTAGGAACTACAAAGACGAACGGTACAGGCCACAGCTTGAGCCCAAACTTTCAGTCTCTCCTTGACCTGTTGGGGGTGGTCACCTGAACAAGACATTCACAGATCCATTAGAACTTGTACATAATCTTCTCTGATGATCAAACAATATGAATATTAGCAAGATTTATGTATAACAGTGTAACACCCACAATTCAACTCAGATCCAAATTTAGGTACCCTTTAGTTTGAATCTTTTCACTTTACCTTACAGAATAGGGGCTAAGACTTTATTTTGAATAAGGGTATGTACCAGGCTGCTCCTCCTGTAACCAACTTTTGTAGTGACTGATTTTTTTTATATGTTCATATTTTGTATCCTTTAAGTATTAACCTTGTGACCAAGTGACTAGTAGTCTTGGCCTTGCTAATCTACCCACAAGCTTAATTCTACCAGACCCACATATTGTCATGGTGGCTAATCCACTTATATAATACAATACAAGAAGGACTGTCTCATGATGTTGCCTTTTTTCTCTTATTTGTATACCAGAAATGTACTGTAACCTGGCCATACACGATCTCACAAGACTAGAGAATATTTCTATCCCAAAGATCCATGTGACTTCATGTTAACAAAATATCTGTGATTACTTACTTTCTGTAAGTTTGTCTGTACAATACTGTGAAAATTCAAGATTCAAATAGTAAACATAACCCCATTGTTCTCAAACATTTACACTGATGAAAGGGTCTTAGAGCACAGTCTGATATAATCTACAACACATCCAAGACCCAGTAAACAGAAAGTGAATTTGTCAAATGGATTTAGGCAGAAACATTTCATATATTTAAGATTTTATGGCATTTTTCTTTAACAGGAATTGAATTACTAAACTGGGCTAGAAATTTTCCAGTTGCCAATAGGAGATTGTCCAAGGCTGTCACTTTTGGGTGAATCTGCATTATTATCAAGGGTAGATACAGGGGAGGATTTATGACGCAGGTCGATATCATCTTGAAACTTCTGGCCCATAACATAGCACAACTCCTGAGTTGCCAGAGTATTAGAGAGTTCTGGCATTTCCTCATAGTTGAAACCAAAGCCTAAGTCCAGGTAGCCTTTTAATTCATCCAAGTCCACATGTGTGAAGCTTTTGGCTCTGGTTGCATCGAGCCTAGGAGAACTAATCCTGGCCTCTTCACCACATGAATCGTGGGTTATGGTTCTAGTGGGATTATTTGATTTAGTCATTTTTTATACTTGAGTGTGATTAGAGAATCATGGAAATTACATCCTATATGAAGATTGATCTAGTTTCAATGGCTCCAAGTATGAGTTTTGGAAATTAAACATGGACTTGATCTCTAAGAGGAAGAGATCAATATAAATTTATGACAAGCAAAGAAAATATTGTTAGATTATCAAATAAAAATTTGAATAATCTTGACAATAAGGCTCAAGGAACCATATGAATATATCTTTATGATTTCATCCTTTTGAATGTTTTTGAGGGCACTATCACATATAATTTGTGGAAAAGGATAGGTGAAATTTATGAAATGACGAGTCTAATAAGTAAGTTGCATTTAAAATAAAAAAATATATTCCTTGAAAATGAAGGAAGGAAACTTGGTAGCTAAGCATCTTAATGATTTTAATTTAATTTTGATTTGGCTAGAAAGTATGAATATCAAGCTTAATGAATAAGATAAATGTTACCTTGCTCTTTATTTGAATCCTAGGAGAATGGATATTAAGTTTGATGAATAAGATATATCTATTTTGTTACTTTTCTCTTTACTTGAATCTTACGAGAACCCAATAGTTACAATTAGAAGTTATACTACAAATCAATATATGGATGCCCTCATTGCTACTTTTCTTAACGAATAAATAGGGAGGAAAATCATGGATGGGCATTCTAAGGATGCATTACATGTTTGGGGTAGAGCCAAGGAAAAAGGTGGCAAGAAAAAGAGGGATAAGAAGAGATCAAGTTCAATGAATATTTTAAAACCTTTGGTAAGAATTTAGGATCAAATGTTAGAACAATGGGAAATGAGACTATTTAAAGAATGAATGTAGAAACACGAAAATGACTAAGTTATATTTATTTATGCTAACATTACTAGTAATGACTCATGGTTGATTGATCTAGGTGCCCCATATAACATGAATCCTCATAGGGAGTGGTTATATTACTACAAAGCATATAATGGTGGTGAGGTGTTCCTTGGCAACAAAATTTTGCATGGGGTTGTTGGCAAAGGGAAGATAAAACTTATGTTCAATGATTGAAGAGTAAAATCTCTAGTAGATGTGTTGCATATTCTAGGCCTTGTATTAAATTTAATTTTGACTTCTAACATAAATGATGTTGAAGAGAATGTCATATTTGATAATAGTGGTTGTAATTTGGGTTGAGGGAATTTGGTGCTAGCTAAGGGAACTCACTATAGTACCTTATCTATTTCGAGCACATCTATATATTATAACTTTTCCTCTGTTATTGGAAACTCCAAGTCATCTATGTTGTGACACTAGAAGTTAGGCCACATTGGTGAAAAATGTCTTAAATTCATGATTAATAAAAATATGGTGGATGGTTATTTGGTTATTTTGTGGGTTTTGACTTTATTAGCATTGTGTTTGAAAAAAATAATAGAGCTAAGTTTAATCTTGGTATTGATAGAGAAAATAGATTTTTGGAGATTATTCATAGTGATATTTTTTTTGTGGATGTTGCTTCAATTGGTAAATCTTTTTATTATTATTTATTTATAAATGACTACTCTCATTATACTTGGATTTGTTTTATGAGGCACAAGTAGATAGTTTTTTTAGCAATTTTAATTATATTAAGGCTCTCTTTGAAAATCATATGGATAATAAAATACAAGTATTCACGATAGATAATGGAGGGGAGTATTTCTCTAAATAACTTGACAATTTCTATAGACATGTATAAGTATTGTGTGATAGAAGAAAACTCCTTGCATTGCATGAGAAAATAGCACCACAAAAAGTATGAACATGAATTTGATGGACAAAGCTAGAAGTATGTTAAGTAGCAATGGAATTGACCAATGTTTATGAGTTAAGGTGGTAAATTTTGCATGTTATTTGATTAACATATCTTCTTTTTTACTTTGGTATATAAGAAACCATATGAATATGTATAGGTAAAAAGATCTTTGTTTCACACACTAGATTTTTTGGATAAGTATTTTGTTCATACACCTAAACCAAAATGGTCTAAGTTGGATTTCAAATCTAACAAATGTATTTTAATTGGTTATGAAATAATGATAAGGGCTATAAGCTTTGGAATCCCCTAAACCCAAAAATGATTTATTTTATAGATGTGATCTTTAGGGAGCTTAGAGTTATTTCTAATGTTACACACCCCTAAGAAAGAAGAATAAGATCATACATTTTGAAATTAAAACAAAGAGGTTCAGATGAAAAAGGTGAAGAACAACACATTGGATAGGAGGATTGAAAGGAAGAAGAATTTTATATTTAAATTTTAAAAGAGAATAGAAAAAGCCTCTTATTGCACCCTTGAGAAATTCCATAAGTCAATAAAAACTAATTGATAGATATAGCTCACTAGCTTTCTATTGTGTATTTACTTTATCATGTATTGATAATGAATCTAGATATATGAAGAAATCTCTTTCTTTGAAGGAGCATGATCTTTGATGAAGGCCATATGAGAGGAGATGATGACCTTGGACAAATGTGAGACATGGGATATAGTAAATTTTCCCAATAAAAGGTAGTCCATTTGATTTAAATAGGTATTATAAAGTAAAATTAAAATAAATAGATAACTCAAGAAATACAAAGCAAGATTGGTGGTGAAAGTTTACTCTCAAATTATGAGGTTTGATTTTGGTGAAATAATTTCTCCTATTGTAAAAATTCTAATAAATTTCCAATTTTTGTTGTTGCTACTTGTGAGACCCCACCTTTTTGTGATCCTGATGATATCATGTCTCTTGTTTGATGTTTTTGTGTGTTTCTATGAGTGTACATTATATAGGAGTTTTGTGGATGATAATTGTTTCATATGCATAGATGATGTTCTTCTACTTTTATGATTTGTCTTGATTATCATGGGATATTTACTTGATGATGGAGGTAAAAGGAAGAAGATGAGTCCACTTCTCGTGGAAGTTTCGAATAACTAAAAACCTAAAATTGGGAAAAACAAAACAAGATCTCATTATTTAGCAAACAGGACCACATTTCACTTCGAGACCCTGAGCTAAAAGTAGGATCCCATTTTGTAGAAACGAGTTCCCATTTCATAAAGGCTTAAATTTTAAAGAAAAAAAACAAATGAGATCCCATTTCTAAAAATTTCAATTTTCAGCCTGGTTTTTGCTATGGTTTTCGGGTAAAAAAAAGGCTTGGGGAGCCAACCCTTAGCTTTGGATCTACTTTGACCTGCAACTTGAAGGTCATGTAAGTGTTAGTAGAAAAGAGTGACTTTGGACATATGTCTGAAGACATTTTTGCAAAAAAAAAGACAAAATTAAAACCCATTATAGATGAGATTGTGCAGATTCCAAATATTTAATTTTTTTACAATTAGATTATTTTTTCTATTTTTCAAATATTTTTTGATGAAACTAGTCCATAAACTTGAAATATCAAGTTTTCTTATTATTTTAATAAAAAAATTACTAAAATAATTTTAAAAAAATAAATTATACATGCACAATCTTCAGACAATTCTTTTTAATTTGAAAAAATAAAAAATGATAAGTTTGTAACCTGTACACGAGGGATTTTCAAAACAGTAATTACGACCAATAAAAAATTGATAAAAAAATATTCAAAAATAATTTAAAAAAATATTGTGCACAATCTTCAGTGTGACAAATATTTTCCCAAAAGGATTCAGTAAAATATAATTATTTAGGTCAAAATTTGGTTGACGTACACGTGCATGGTATGGTAAAAAAAAGTGACTTTTAAACAATGGTTTTTAGACATACCTTTTTGAAAATCAATTTGTATCATCTGGGTATTAAAATAAATTACATATTTGGAAACTAGATTCTGAGTACTACATTTCATATTACTAACTTTTTTTAAGATTCAATCTTTAAGTGCTTCAAATTTTTAGGTCAAATGTGACAAATTTTGAAAATCAAGGAAAACACTTCCACTTTTTGGCCAAAGAGTGGACTCAACTTCTTGCATACACCCATAGATTTTTATTGATTCTTACTAATTAGAGTCATATTATGATTGTTAGATGATTACATTATGTGGATGTGTGAGTAGGTTTTATTGAGATGATATTTGATAAGTTTAAGCACGTTCATTTATGATGGTGTCATTTCCTAGATGATTATTGTGGATAAGAAAATTTGGAAAATAATATTTATTTTTGAAATTTTATTTTGGATATACATTAGATGATTTGGCTATTATTATTATTTCTTATGATATGCTAACACTTTTTGGTTGAGTAGGTAAAAATTTCTCGATGGTATTTGGGGTCACATAGTTACTTTGTATTGATCCCATGACTACAAATTTTATCTCATATGGAGAAAATAAGATCATGTGATGTAATATTGTGAACATGTAATTTATGTGGTTTAATGTGTTGTAAGGTCATGTAATTATGTGAAAGTTTATTTTTATTACCTTTGTGGGTTATCTCATAGTATTTTTACTTTTTGTGATATATGTGTTCCCTATGTGAATTAAATTAAGTTTTTATAATCCTAAATTGTCCCTAGGTGTTAGATACAGGGTTAAAGGGTATATTACACCTTAGATTTTTTTTTTAAGTGTGTATAACCACCTTAAATTCCTTATTCCTTAAGGGTGGCGAAAATGAGAGTTGGTTGGTTGGTATGGGTGGTTAGGAGAGGTAGTTTCTTCTCCTTTTCTATTTATGTTTTCTTCTTGAGAGGAGAGGGGGTTTTTGCATCTTGTTGTCTTCTTGGTTCTTTTGAGAATTTCATTTTGGTAGTGCATTCTAGAAGGATAGAGGAAGAGAGGAAAGGAAGAGAAGTGAGTTGAGGAAGGAAGGGGTTGAGAGGAGGAAGTTTGAAGAAGACTGCATCAATTTTCTACCATTCTTGGATAGCTTCAATGTCAAGGTAGGGTCTCACCCTTTTTGCAATATTTTTTATAGATAAATGTGTTTAAATTTTGTATCTTGAATGAGATCTCGCGAAAAGAAAATGTGCAATTCTTTGTGTTTTTCTATTATGTTTGTGAGAGTTTTCAAATGGGTGCTTGTGATGTGAAGAAAACTTGAATGCCATCAAAGACGTAAAAAGCACATTTCCTTAAATATATCTTGTCTTGTACTGTAAGTATATATATAAATGTGTTATGTTTAGGTAGGGAAAACTTTGGGCATGACACTACTTATGATTTAAAGGTAGAGAAAATGGATGCTAAAACTCTATTTTTACATGGGTATCTCGAGGAAAAAAATTATATGAAGAAACTTGATGATTTTGTGGTGAAAGGAAAAGGAAACATTGTTTGTAGGTTAAAGTGGACTTTGTATGGTCTAAAGCAATCACCTCAAATGTGGTATCAAAGTTTTTATATTTACATATTGTAGTTTGGGTTTGTTAGGATTGATTTTGATCATTGCATTTATTTCAAACTGATTAATGATTAGTTATTAATCATTGTCTCATATGTTGATGACATGATGTTCATTGGAAATAGTAAGGGTTTGATTAGGGAACTCAAAAATCATCTTTCTAGTGCCTTTGACATGAGGGATTTTGGGGCTACAAAATAAATCTTGGGTACGGAGAATAACAGAGATAGGGTTGGCAAAAATATTTGGCCTAGTCATAGTAAGTATATTCTTACTATTTTGTAGCAATTTTCTATTCATGAATATAAGCCAGTGAGTATTTCTTTACTTGTTACTAACTTATCTTTGGATGAGTGTCTTAAGTTGGATGATAATTTGTAGGATATGTACAATTTTCCTTATGCTAGTGTTATATGTAGCCTAATATACACTATGGTATAGATAGGACTAGATATTCACCATGTAGTGGGAGTTCTCAAAAAATTTATCTCTGGCCCTAGTAGAAACTATTAGAATTATGTGAGGTTTTTCAAATATTTATGAGGGAATTTTGATTATTGTATTATTATCATGGGAGTAATGATGTGGGTAAGTTGCTTGATAGACAAGGCTTTGTTGATTCAAATTAGGTTGGTGATTTGGACAAAAAAAGGTCCATGAGTTATTATGTGTTCACTCAATTTGGAGGTGTACTTAGCTACATGAGTAAGAGGAAACCCATAGCTTTATTGTACACTATAGAAGCATAGTACATAATTATGACATGTTCCTATAAGGAGGTAGTGTGGTTACAAAGATTGTATGTAGGTATTTTCTTTGAAAGTAGATATGATATAATCAAATTTAACATTCATAGTTTTTATTTGGTTGGCTAAGAATTCAATGTACCATGCTTGTACTAAACATATAGATGTTCAATATCACTTTGTTCATGAGATGGTTAAAGGAGGTAAAATCACAATATAGAATGTTGACACTTTGGATGATGTTATAGATTCTCTCACTAAGATATAGGGAGTATGAATAATTTATTTTTGTACACATAGGCTATGGCCCTTACCTTTTTCAAAAAATGCTTCATTTATTTTAATTTCCTATTATATCTTTGTAATGTAAATGTCAAGTACGAGAATATTATGATTAGGTGTGTCATTCACCTTGTGAATTTTAAGTCTTAATTAACTATATTTAATTATGTAGATGATAAAAATGTATCATATGGATGACTATAGTAAAAGTATTAACTTAAAAAAAAAAAGTGAAGTGGAAAATAATTTTGTAATAATTGTAAACATATGATACATTATTATACTCTATAAGCCAGTTGGTTGTTTGATTGTAACCCTCATGAACTGATACCTATGATGTAATCTTTTTTTATTAATAGTAAACTATGAACAATTCAAAAAAAATGTATAATATCTAAACATCACGGAGTGGCAAACAAGATGCCCATGTGAGGGTAGAGACATTTTTATTTATTATTTATTCTCCAAGATGCTTTGATTATTATGTAAGAAGGCATCAAATAAAGAGGTTTCATGGAAAAGGTCAATTTGAGAATTGTAAAGGATCTTCCCAATTCAGGTGTTATGACAAGGCATCGATTGCCTTTATGGAGTGCACAAATTTGGAAAATTAGTTAATATGATGTTTATGATAGAATCTATGATTTGTAAGAGAGGTGTAAGAAGTATAATATAGGTAAGATAAGTTACTTTTTATTTTGTACCACTTGACTATGACTATGGGGGATTATATTTTTGCTAGTGACTCATGGTTTTGAGTTCGTGTATTGGAATAGCACTTGGTGGTTAGTTGTTTCCAATTTTACAATATAAATCATAGCATGGGATAGAGATTTGCAAGGTTCTTTTGTAGGTACTATTATGTTATCAAATTATATCAAAGGGATAAATGGATTATATTAGTGTATTCTATTATTGAGATTAATATAATCTTGGATCTCTCATAGTGGAGTTTTATCTACAAGAGTTGCTCCACATATAACTGATATCCATATGGTTAGTCTATTTTATATATGTTTATTCATGTCTCATTGATATATTTTTTGGTTTAATCATATTTTAAAACTTAATTGTTGATATTCCTATTACATCATTTTCCCTTTACTCAACAACTACCACGGGTTTCTGTGTCACCTCTTTATGGCACTCATTCAACTTTAAGGTCAAGGTTGATTGAGTCATTGACCCATTAACACAAGGTCTACCTCACTCATTTGAGTTGCTTATGGTGCCATCTTACGAAAAAACTATTTTTCAAATGTTGTCTTTCATCTACCATCACTAGTGGCTAGTGAGGCATTGTCTCTTGGCATGATAAGCTTCTTCTAGATCCCCTATTTTAAATCCAAGGCCTCTACTCCATTTCTTAGCATTCATCATACTTGGGAGTAGGTCTTAATTCACCTTTCTTGGGTTGATCATCCCCTTATCACAAGCTTAACATTGCCACCACTTTAATTTAGTAGAATCATCTCATCCAAATTAATGAATGCCCTCTTTCACTCCAACTTTGTTGGTCGTGACACTTTTGTAAGGGCATCACCACCTTTAACAATCTCTTAGTCTTCTCTTCCTTCACTTGGAAAGGCTAGCCTTTCCTCCAATACCAATTTCATCTAATCATTGCTAATAAAAAAATCCTCTCTAAAATTTAAAATGTAATCCCCCTCCCTCTACATATTTTTTGTCTACCCCCATCCCTTGCAACTTCTCTGGGGATTGGTGTTGGCCTATTGCTACTTTTTTTTATCCTTTGCACTTCATAATGCATATCGCACTCTTCTTCCTACCTTTTCATAGTTGACCACCTCAATACAAAATGGAATTGCTCCCTTTCAATTGCCAACTAGCACACTCTCAACTCTTGTCTCTATTTTTTGTAAATTTTCTCCTCCAACTCAACTCAACTCTTGGCTTGGAAACTTTTACATGTTAAACTTCAAATTAATCACCATCTTCCCAATAACACCAATGTTTGTCTTTTTTTCCATAATAAATAGGAAATAATAAACGTGTGTTTTCATTGTACATGTATGCCCACCACCTTTAATTTTTCTTCTCTTCCTTGTCTCTTATTTTGTTCCTTCACAAGTGGTCTTGAAAACATGTCCTTCTTGGCCTTTATATTTATGATAATATCATCTCCAAGCCTTGGCACTGGCTCTTCCTTTCCATCCTAAGGATAGCTAAGGAGAATACTTCCGCATCATGGGAACTTAGTACTCATATTTTTTACATCAAATATTAGTTTCTCACCCTCAAAATGAAACATGAAGGTCATGATTCTCATATAATTGCTTTAGCCAATAGTGCCCAATTGCCTCTCTAGCTTCTACTCTCAACCAAAATTGTAAGTTGAACCACATGAATCACCTTCACACCAAGAACATACAAGCTACTAGTGAAAGTCGGTTGTCACGAGGGACTCTCCAGTAAATGGTTGGTGGTGGAAGAATTCAAATGGTGATCATTTGGTTTCCATGTTTACAAACTCTTTTATTTTTTTCTATTACATGTTGACTATTAGATGTACATGGTATATGCTTATCTTGCAATTATTTTGTCGTGCTTTTAGTTAACCACCATTATAATTATGTCTATTATAATCATTATAATTAATAATTCATTTACTCATTTATTATCAGTAATTGCAATTAATAATTAATTTTGTTTAATTATAATCTATTAAATTTTGCTAGAATCACCAATCATATTATTATAAAGATATAATTTGCAATGACACCTTTCCAAGTTAAATCCATTACACATGGCTACAACTTCAAAAAGACACCAGGCCACCATTTAACATGGATCATCTAAAAAACATCTATATCATATTTTCCAATTTTTTAATCCCCACTATGGACAAACTTATCCATGATTCTAACCTCTTTACAAAATGTATTCTATTATAATCACTAATCTAATATATTTAATTAAATTCCCTAAAGGTACCCAATAACAACTAGTCAAATCAATTTTTTTTTAATAGCTTTCTCACAAAGTAGAAGCCATGTCATTTAGACAAAATCATGTTTGTGTCCCATGTCTTTTGGTGACTATTTGTGTGCACATGGGATAAAAAGAATAATTGATATCAGCTAGTTGATGAGTGGTCCTACAAAAAAAAAAAATGTATATCACCTTTGAATCTTTGTTGGCCTTTAAAAAAGCCAAAAAGCATCTTATGTTAAGGTATATTCCACTAGTTGCCTAGGATATTCTATTGCAACACTTTCCTCTTCAACTCCATAACTTCAGAATAGTGTTCCAATCTTTCAATAATAAATGGAAAAGCCGTCCACCTTTTGTGACCTTATCCCAGAATCTCACAAAGATCTAAATTAGTTTGTTTGTAAGAATGTCATCATTGGACAACAAATTATTAATCATTATATACTTATTATATATGAATATGAAAGCTTAGCAAAACAGTCAAAAGAATGTTCCACCTCCTGTTTTCAAGGAGGGAATGACTGTAATTGTTCATCAACCTGTCATACACAATTCAAGCATTAGATTACCTGTCAAACACCTAATAGTAATAACAAATTTAAATGGAAACTAATCAATGGCAGCCAAATTGAATGCTTGGAAACAAGGGATTAGATTGAAACTCACTATTAGAATAAAACTAATATGATTGGTCATAGAAATTACTTCTTGTAACTCAAGCTTGATCATAGTTGGATCACAGAACGTGATCCGAAATGTTGATACAGAAACTAGCACACAGTTTAATCCAGAAGCAACAAATTCTTATGGATTTAAGAAGTTAATCAGTGCAATCAAAATATGCCTCTAGAAAGTTATCAAAAATTGAAGGTTGGAATAATCTCCAGAACTGGAAGGACCCCAAAAAGCCATTAGAAATACAAAAACAGGACAGCAATCCAATGCTGTTTAGTATTATAAAACATAAGTTCTCAGCTGTACATTTGTTTATACAAAACCAAATAATGATTAGTAGTAGTTAATAACTGTATAGTATGGTTAATCTCAAACCTGGCTCTCCAAGCCACCAACATTACTGCTTCATCTCACACACAAGAAGTCAGCTCAGACAGCGAGATTGAGCCAGGCTTCTTCTTTCTTCTGTCAATCCAAAAGATTTTTTCTTCAGGTTGCCTGTCACGGATATATCCAAGGTTAATACATAACTTTTTTTCTTCTCAAAACTTCTGCAGAGGCTAGCTGGAAAGATCACAGCCTAGCCAGCAAACCAACTTGGTGTATGAGACCTCCTAGTTGGGTATTGCCACTCAGGGATAAGGATCTCATAACCAAGCAAACCAAACCTTGCCAATCCAACTAAGCTAGAGTAGAAAACCATATCTACCATATACTTATTTATCAGTGGCACTTTTTAATAATCCTCTAGTAGTGATCAATATGACAGGCCTGTAAGTACAAAACCATTGAAAAACATCTGACACTCTTGACTCTGCATCATCAACATGTAACTGACAAACCGGCAGTCTCGGGACAGATTGACCCTCAGAGATACATTTGTCTAGGAACTACAAAGACGAACGGTACAGGCCACAGCTTGAGCCCAAACTTTCAGTCTATCCTTGACCTGTTGGGGGTGGTCACCTGAACAAGACATTCACAGATCCATTAGAACTTGTACATAATCTTCTCTGATGATCAAACAATATGAATATTAGCAAGATTTATGTATAACAGTGTAACACCCAAAATTCAACTCAGATCCAAATTTAGGTACCCTTTAGTTTGAACCATTTCACTCTACCTTTGGGGCTGAGACTTTATTTTAAAATAGTGTACTAAAGCATATGAATAAGGGTATGTACCAGACCGCTCTCCCTGTAACCAACTTTTGTAGTATGTTCAGTATTAACCTTGTGACCAAGTGACCAGTAGTCTTGGACTTGCTAATCTACCCACAAGCTTAATTCTACCATACCCACATATTGTCATGGTGGCTAATCCATTTATATAATACAATACAAGAATGACTGCCTCATGATGTTGCATTCCTTCCCTTATTTATATAACAGAAATGCACTGTAACTTGGCCATACAACATCTCACAAGACTAGAGAATATTTTTATTTCAAAGATTCATGTGACTTCATGTTAGCAAAATATCTGTGGTTACATACTTTCTGTAAGTTTGTCTGTACAATACTGTGAAAATTCAAGATTCAAATAGTAAACATAACCCCATTATTCTCAAACATTTACACTGATGAAAAGGGTCTTAGAGCACAGTCTGATATAATCTACAACACATCCAAGACCCACTAAAAAGAAAGTGAATTTGTCCAATGGATTTAGGCAGAAACATTTCATATATTCAAGATTTCATGGCATTTTTCTTTAACAGAATTGAATTACTAACCTGGGCTAGAAATTTTCCAGTTGCCAATAGGAGATTGTCCAAGGCTGTCACTTTTGGGTGAATCTGCATTATTATCAAGGGTAGATACAGGTGAGGATTTATGATGCAGGTGGATATCATCTTGAAACTTCTGGCCCATAACATAGCACAACTCCAGAGCTGGCAGAGTATTAGAGAGTTCTGGCATTTCCTCGTAGTTGAAACCAAAGCCTAAGTCCAGGCAGCCTTTCAATTCATCCAAGTCCACGTGTGTGAAGCTTTTGGCTCTAGTTGCATCAGGCCTAGGAGAACTAATCCTGGCCTCTTCACTGCATGAATCGTGAGCTGTTTTAGAGGAGTGAGAATCACTGTTGTTGTTATTATCAGAAAAACCAAATTCTTCTGATAATAGTTGATCTCTCTTTCTCTCCCAGGCCTTAGCAAGTCTGTCTTCTCTAGCCCTGAACAGGTTTCTTCTGACTTTGGTCCTCGATGATGCTTGATAAGATTTTGGCACACTGAAATCGCTCTGGCATCCATAGACTATATCAATTGGCTGGCTTTGAGAACTAGCCCTTGAGGGTGGGCATGAATAATAACCTGAAACAGCAGATACCCCAGCGGCAGAAGCATTAGATGGTTTCACTTTCTTATGCATTGTACTAGAAGGATACCTTCTTTTCCAAATCTTCCCTGCACAACGACTCCCACCATTACTGGGTTTGGAGCAATCAGTCCTTGTACTTTTAACACAATCCGATTCATCGTCACCATCACCCACAATATCTTCTGTGTCTGTTATGATCCCATCATCCTCAGAGAAAAAACCAGCCAAGACCACAGAATCATCACCATCATTGTCGACCCCTTTGCTTAATCCTTCTTCATTAGACAAACAGATCAAAGACATGCTCTCCTCCATATCACCAAGCTCCAAATCTTCCTCTTCAACATCAGATGAATTCATTTCATCATGTGTTTTCCTCATTGGAACAGAATTAGTCATCACCCAAAAACTGTAACTTCACTTCCGAAACTTGATTATATTACTTCACAATAACTAGGACTGAACTGATCAAAGCTTGAATCCACACCAACCACACAACCATGTACCAAACAATCAAACTTTTACTCTCAGTTACAAACTTCTGGAAATCTTACAACAGAGGAATCAGCTGAAACCTTAATCAACAACCCCAATACATATTACAAACAATCTAGCCCTTAGCTAAAAACTGTACTAGATCATACACCACAGTGCAGCAAGCAGTACTACTAGACCTTAAAACCTCACAACTTCTGATCTCTTACAAACTCTGTTACAAACACCAATTGCAGAAAGACTACAGCTCCAAACCCCACTTCTCTCTGCTCTTTATATCAGTACCCCCACCAAATTGCTTTACAAGAGATAAATCCAAAGCTACTGGGTGATTGTTATTTTTATCTCATTTTCTACAATATTCAATTGTAACTCAGGTTATCAAAACTACAGTCAACAGGTAGGGTTGCATTCTCCATTACGTATCCTGTTTCTCCTCTCTCATTCTGTCACCAGACATGACAACCGACAATAACAAATTGACAGGCACCATGGTCAAGCTGATCTATGTACCGACCTCTAACTTCACCAGAATTGCAACAGCTGCCACCTGATCAGACGGTATACTCTTAATAACCTAGATTCTGGTAAGATTATTCCAAATCTAGTCCTAATATCATGCTAATAACAACAATTCCTTATCAAAATAGTATAAATTGGATAACAAAATGGAATTAGTTGGCCAACCATGCAAAATTAGTGAAGGAAATTGGATCACATAATTAATTTAGATTTGCTTCTCGATGATTTCAATGTAAATTTGAAGTAACCTTAATAAATTTTTGTTAATCCAAAGTTTAAACGTCACTTAAAGTGTTAAAATTCACATGCATGCAATACCATTCACGTTGGGTACAAGCTTTATCTCCTCGGTATATGTGGGACCCACCTAATGAATTCCGCGTGACACGTCATGCATTTCATGTGCATGAACATGCCATCGACTTGCATACTACTCTAGGCCTCGCATGCCTATGGCCATACATGATGAGCATAAATAATATAATAATCTGAATTAAAACTTAAAAAAACATTTTGGATGCGTTGAGTAGTATTTGGAATTATGATATTGCTATCAGGATTCAACCGTGTAGTTTCGAGTCAAACTCATTGACCCATGTTTCATGAGTAGTGGTTCAACAAGAACCCATCTCTCATGATATCGAATGGTCCACTTAGCACTCATTGCATCTAGTGGATGCTCATAGAGGAAGCACCTATCCGGGTCCCTGAGGTCACTCCATCCCAAAGATTGAAGTCTAGTTTCAAAATGCTTAACCAAGGAGTTTTCTCCAAGGTTAAGCCCGCTTGAGTTGTTACCCCATTTGCAAAACCTTCAGCAAGTGTTGTGCCTTATGAACCATACCTCCTACTTATCAGTATTTGGAATGTTTTTGTTAGAAATTATTTTCTAATTTTTCCTTAATGAAATTATTTTTCTAATGTTTTTTTCTATGGTTGAAAATGACATTCACGTGGGGTGCGAGAACATGTGAACCGGCACGAACTATTGCTGGCCTCATATATGACCAATCATTGGTATTGGGAGAAAATATTTGTCAATTTTATTATTATTATTATTATAATTATGGCAATAAATATTAATCTAACAACTAGTTTTTCTCACCATAAAGAGGGGGATGAACGTGAAAGGATGCTTTGAAAGGAGTTGGTAGTAAATGATTGAGGTTTGCAGGTTATAAGACATCAGAAAAAGGATAAATTATAATGTTTCTTGTAAGGTAAAAATGTGTCTATGGATGTGGAGTGCAAGGAACATTCAAGGAAGTTGCTTTTGTGTACATGTGTCTTCTTTATATCAAATGCAGATGGGAAAAGAAAGTGCTTTTTTTCCTTGCTTTTCAACATTTTTTCTAGAGAGATAGGTATTGAAAACAAATTCACAAGCAATTAATATTAGGAATTAAATATAGGGAATATGAATAGTTAGTTTTTGAATTGATGATGCAAGCATGATGTAAATGTGATATTGAGTTGATTTGTCGTTATTCAAAAAATTATGTTCTTGAATTAATGGTTATTTTAGAATTTATGTAATTTTAGAAAATCTTGTGGTTGGAACTTGAGTGTCACAGGTTTGATCCGGAATGGTGTGGTTTTGATTTGTTGTATAAAATTGAGTTGTGACCCATGGGCTCAACTTTTAGATTGTGTACTTGGAGACATGTTCATCCTTGTCTTCTTGGTAACTAAATATGTCAAGGTAGGGTGTAGGGACATCATTGGAGAGATTGTCGACTTGATAGATGAGTGAGTTCCACTTGGTAGGTGAGTGTGTTCTATTTGATAGGTGAGTGTGTTCTACTAGGTTAAAAACCTTTGTAGACTAGATTAATGTCGGCAAATGGTATCAAAGACAACATTCACTAATATGCAAATGGCCCATATGCCAATGATGTGGATCTAATTCTTCACTCATTTTATAAAGTAAAGTGTGATCTAATGGTTCTCTTTATTCTTCTTTCTGAAATCAAGTACACATTGATGTTTGTAAATACTGACATATCAACATGTTACACAAACATGTATTGGGTTAGTTCAAAATGATTATTAGAAAGGGGCATGAAAATTCAAACTTGAAATTAATAATTTAAGTAGTTCATAATGACTAGTAGAAAGGGGCATGAAAATTCAAATTTAAAATTAATAATTTAAGTTTCATATTCATTCATGTGCACCATGAGATTGAACTAGATTTATTGTGACCCACTTGGAAATGACCATTGGGGATAAATTGGTAATTTGTGAGGGATGGAGTGAATATAAGGAATTACGTTGAAATGAAGGTACAATAATGATGACTAAATGACAAATATGTAGAAATAGTGCAAATAGGGCAAAACCAATGTGAATAGGCACTAGGGCATGAGCTAGACATAACAAAAGAATATGGCAATTGTTGATATGTTATTGTTTCAAGTACATTCTCATTAAGGTGGGTGAAAAACTATAAGGGGAACTACATGGGTATACTAATTTCACCATTGAAATAAACTAGGTAAAGGGTTTTCTCATTGGCTACATATTTTTTATTAAATTTAGAAAGTGTATAATTGATTATTAAAAATAAAACATTTATACCTTTGTACATTTCAAAACTTGAAATTATATAAAATCAACCGACAATCAAAACCATGAAACCAAGTACAAGCCCCATAACAAGTTGGGTGGACTCCATTGGGTTTATGCAATTAACATTTATAATATTTAATGAGGAGATGCTTTCAATGGTTAATGTAAAGGTCCATAGCATTAAAGATTGCTTAAGTTGTCTCTATTTTCTTTGTAAGTTTCACTAAAATACTATCATCACATAATTCTTTTCCCACTAGTCACTATTTGTCATTTCCTAAAGCATGAGCATATATACACAATAGTGCAATTCTTTTATAATTAAATCTTTGCCAACTTCCAAGTATAATGTGTTTTCTAGGGGATTAAACTTATTGAGGCCGCTACCATATGCTTAAAAGCCTACCAAACGGTCAATGCAAATGATAAGGTTGTTAGATTCTAGTCTACTTCTAATTGGTATAATTATCAAATGCACATGTTGTTGTAACTATAACGAGCATGGCATGTGTGAGCAATGTTATAATCATGATTACAATCCCAAAAGCACTTAATGGCCCATGATGACTATTTATGAATATACCATAATAACCTTATAACCATTCTTAAAGAAATTATTCTCGTATAAAAGGACGAATCCATGCATCTTAGAGAAAAAACTTCATGTAAACCTGATGCACATAATAAGTGAGTCTCAACATCTATGTTATGTTTCTGAGGGGGACTAATTATCCTTAGAAATATGGTATAATAGATTTATTACACTTGGCATGTCCCTTTCAAGTCAGCTTTAATATTTGTACACATTGTTACCTTTTTTAAGTGAATTCTTCTAGTGTATTGTGTAAGTTATTACTGTCAAATCCTTCATACATATTGTGCTTCTTAAAACTCTTGAAAACTTGATCGACATGTGTTCCACATTTTATAATTTCTTGTTGTTTACGTAAAATCATTCCCTTTAGATGTGATTCATAAAGCTTTCAATTAAGTTTTACAACAACCTATCTTTATCTTTTATCTCCAACTTGTTCGATTCATTAATCATTATTTGTCAAGCCAAAAACCTTGATGAGTGTCTTCCTTGTTATAGTTCCAAATTAATTTTCATCACCTACTATCACTATGATTTGTATCACAAGTTTTAGTTGTGGCATTTATTACGGAACAACATGTCTCATCTATTGAGAGAAAACCTTTATATTTAGGTCAACCCTACTATAAGTATAAAGGGGTGGGGGCCTTGAGACTCTTTATATTCCATAAGTAACATAATAGTCTGCCTCCTCCCCTATCTAATTTAAAATTTAATATTCAATTTTAGTCGACTAGCCCCTTGTACCCTTTGTTCTTGATTGAATTAAACACACTTTTGGTGTAATTTTATGTTGTGTGCTAGTATTAAATACATTCAACACATTAATTATAATAATTTCAAATAATCATCCAAAGAAAAATTTAAGTGATCATGTATTCTAGAGAGCAATCAATAGCAATACATTACAATTTGGTGCAATAAAATGATTAAAGAATATGCATCGTACGTGCTTTCTTATTACTTTTTACATTGTTTAATTTTAAAGAGCTAATCAAGGCACAATGCCCTCATAGCTCAGTTGTACAACAACCCTACTAAGGTATTTTAAAATACTACCAACCCTAATTCTAAGAAAAGAGAAAGAAGAGATGTACACATTAGGTGAAAGTTGTAGAATAAAAACTCACAAATTTCTAAGACAAATCTGAAGAGCATGTACAAATCTATGGTGATGAATCTATCTTAAATATTTGAACATGTCTTTTAACAAGATAAAGATGCAATGAAGAATTTTAAGTGAATATTCAAAGAGATTCATATTTTAAGTGATTTTTTCCTTATGCTCTTTGCTTTCATCTTGATGATGGATCACAGAGTGTGATCCGAAACATTGATGCAAAAATATTTCACACAATTGAATCTAGAAACCAACTTAACAATAATCAAGATAGATAGTAAAAACTTGATATATTTGATCGTATTTTAGAGTCAAATAACAACAAAAATGATAAAATCTTATCTCTTTAATGTTCATCATTCATCAAACTAAAATCATTTATTTTCTATTTATATTTCTACATTCAATTATTATCAATTATCAATATGTAACCCATAAAAATTAGTCAAAGTCAATTATACTTATATATACAATCCATTAGAATAAAAAAACTTTATTTCTTTTTAATATAAAAAGATTCATAAAACTAAAACAATCTCTAAGAATATTAAAAGTTATAAATAATAATATTCACAAGATATTTATATATTTTTAAACTTATTTTGTAACAACCATGTTACCTTGTCAATAAAGCTCTATTAAAATAAGCATTTCCTTATCCCTAACTAAATCAATATGTTGTAATCTTCTAACATCCAACCAACTCATTTACCCTCTAATGTAGTTTCCTCTCAAACAAATATTTTATAAAACATTGCATAAAAATCATATATTATTGAGAAAAAAACAAAATTGGGAACCTTGCATTTGAAGGCACCATAGTCTTATATAGTGTGTGTACTATGAGATCACTATCATAACACACAAAATGTGGAAAAGGAAGGACAAATGAGAAATTGAATTTAATGACACCGTCTCCCCACTATTAAAATGATGATGTTGTTATAAGCCCACATGTACTAATCACCTTCAAAAGTAACTATCCTTGCCTTTCCTAGTCCTTTCCCCATCTATGCCTTGAAAATATCAAGGCATTTAAGAGGCTACAAAAGTTTCTTTAGTGCCTAGAACGCGGAGATGAGGTGAGCTCATACTTCATTAGGGAAAAAAGGGGTCAAATATCTATCATTGAATTTTTAGTGATGAGTCACAAGACTTAAATAATGTTATGAATAATTAAATAATAATACATTTGTACCTATGCAATAATAGTTCCAATTAGAAAGAAAGTGCATGGATTTTTTATTGAGAAATAGTAATAATAAAAATAATATATAAAGTGGCTAGAATTGGGATTTGAAAGTAAGACACCCACATCCAAAGATCTTATAAAGTTTGGAATAAAAAATAATAGTATAATAGTAACGCCAACACATGTCCCATGATTTATTAACTTATATTATTAATAAATAATAAAGCTACGGGTGTTTAATATTTAATATGGGTATTAAGTTTAGTTAGTTTTAAGGGATAAAGATATGTATTGGAGTCAAATTTCTTTGAATATAAATTGCTTATGTCTTAGACTGACATTTGTACCATTCCTAGGTTGTATTCAAAATCCAGTTTTCTTATAATAATAATAATATATAAGATGGTATTCAGTTTTCTAAAACAAGAAGATGAGATAGAATTGCAAAATATATTAATTTCCTAAGATTTTAATTAAAAGATACATTTAAAATAAGATAAAGTCTCTATAAAAAATCTAGGGACAATTTTCTATTATATTTCTAGATTATATAATCTTATAATAATAATATGCAAGGTGGTATTCAATTTTTATAGGGATCACTTTAAAACAAGACAAGATAGAATTGCAAAATATATTAATTTCCTAAGATTTAATTAAAAGATAAATTTAAAATAAGATAATGTCTCCATAAAAAATCTAGGGACATTTTTCTATTATATTTCTAGATTATATAATTATGGATAAATGGAAAAAATATTTTTTAATTGAAATGATTAAATAAGGAATACAAAATTAAATATAGATTTTTTGAATAATTAAAAAATAATTAAGATGTATATTAATTTTATGAGGTAATACTTTTTAGTTTGTTGATTTTTTAATACATTTTGTTGATGGTTAAATTCAAATTTAAAAAATGGAATATTGCTTAAACAATCGAAGAGGCTATTTATAGAAATGTTGATGATGTTATGGATTAGGTCTTGTTATGTGGCTGGGATATGACTAGGCCATGTCATACATGCCAATCCAATTAGTGTGACCTTGTCCTCTATTATTATTGGTCTATAGTTTCTACTTTCCTTTTCCTTTTAAACTTATTCCTAAAGAAGATTGTACTAAAATGTTGAGAAATAGAGTAAAACTACTATAGTAAAAGCACGTACAAATATTGAACAAATATGATATAAAAATTAAAGTATCATGTAATTTAAGAATTCAAATAGAATGGAGAGACATGTAGGAATTCATATCCACAAATTAAACTCAACAAACACCTAATAATTACATAACACCAAATTTTATGTGGAGAAACCCTATTTGGAAAAAAACTACACCAAATAGATATTGAGTTTGTATTAATTAGATAAAAATTGTTACATCAATACAATTCCATTCCACCCTTTAGTGTAATAACACCTTAATTGCATAATAGTACTTACACTTGTAAAAAATCATAATACCTCCATCTAATGTATCCAATTTATAGAGAAGTGAGAATAGAAAACTACAAGTAGTTTCCCAAGACCATGGACACCCAAAACCACAGTTTATAGGAAAATGCCCATGACCCATGTGTAATAATGAAAATACTCAAGCTATATATCCACTCATAAAGGCACCTTTG